>BMAO01036932.1:0-44036 GCA_019973975.1 Trichonephila clavata
CAACTTGTATTGAAGCGATTTTGTAAATAGAAGATTTATGTTTTTTGTGAATGGCAACAGTACGATGTAAATAAAAAAAGATTTAGAGTGTCAAGTTTTTGTGGGTTCTGAATTATTTTAACTAACCTGTTTTATTATAAATTGAACGAAGCAACTATATATAAAAATTCTTTTTCTTTCTTTCCTTAAATGAAGATAAACAATCTTAAATGAAGATGACAATCTATATAAATAAAAATGAATGTTGGTACTGCATGTCTCTTATGCCTTCCTAAACCGTTCATCCGATTGCGATGAAACTTTGAGGAATGATTGGACTCATGCCTGCAAAGGTTTCTGAGTTAGTAAAATTGAACCCTAAAGCTTGCGGGCGGGGGTTAAGTGGCGTTATAGATATGCATTCCCGTTTCTGATCTATTAGATCTACAAACGTGAAACTTTTGGTAGGCATGTTCCTTTGATGTAGTAGAAGTCCTCTACAAAAAAAAAAAAAAAAAAAAAAAAAAAAAAAAAAAAAAAAAAAAAAAAAAAAAATTGCGAAAATTGATCCCTAAGGGGCGTTGCGGGGTTTAAGTTAAAGATAAATATTCCCGTTTTTGAACTCTTAGACCTAAAAACTTCAAATTTATTGGGGGCATGTTTCTTTTAAGGATTGGAGGTCCACTACGAAAGAGGGTTTGGCGAAAAACGAATCCTAAGGGGCATTGTGGGGGCTTAAGCGGTGTTACAGATAAGTATTTCCGTTTTTGAGCTCTATTGGACCTACAAACGTGAAATTTGGTAGGCCCGTTACTTTCATAGAGTTAAGATTTGCAGCAAAAAGAGTTCTGAGAACCAACCCGAAAGGTCGTTGCGAGACCTGAAAGGGTGGTTACAGATAAATATTACCGTTTTTAAACCTGTAGACCAGGGATGGGCAGACTTTTCCAGGGTACGGGCTACTTTTAATTTTTTCAATGCGTTGCGGTCCACCTAGTGTCAGTGGCGTGCATAAGGAGGGGAAGGGAGGGTCCGCAAGTCCGGACCTTCTCTCATAGCCTTTGATTTTCTTCGATTGATTATAATCCCTGTGTATATAATACGTAAAATTTATTAAGTATTTGTTATTAATAACTTTTTTATTAATTAATGCTGATTATTTATTCAGTCACTTATTTTTTACTGTGTTTTTTCATCCCGGCAATCACAAAATCAATATATATATATATATATATATATATATATGTTTGGCTGCATATTGGGGTATGATATGAGTATGGTAGACTTTTGACTCCCCCCCTCCCCCTAGAAAAATTCTTAAATGCTCCCAGTGTCGTAGGTGTGGTGAGGTTGGAGAAGGTCTACAATATTTTAATAATAAATATAGAATATGTATACTTACCTATACAGAACTAAAATAAAAAAAACTAACACTTTTAAAACCACGTTTGAGCAAAACGCAACATACAAACAGAATAATAACAGCCACAAATATAATAATAGCAAATGATGTATTTATATGTATATATATTATTAAACAATTCAAAACACAGAAAAAAAGGAAAACATTTTCCTCTAAAGTTAGTTTTTGTTATTATAGTCAGTAAAGACTTACTATGCATATACATCAGCCAATCTTGAATATATATATCCGTCTATAATTATTTATCTGCTAAAATCTTCAGACGGTCACCACAAAATGTTTTGGCGGTCCACCGTTAGATCGCGATCTACGTAATGCCCATCCCGGCTTTAGACGTACAGACTTAAAATTTTATCGCACGCTTTTTTTTTGTTTTTTTTTTTGTTTTAAATATAGATCTGCTGAACAGATTTATGGAAATTGATCCATTCCTATTGAGTGGGTGGGGGTAGGGAGTTGCTGGGATATATTTATAAAAAAAATTTTCGTTACCGTATTACTTTTTATCGTAATGAAATTTAGTATGCAAGTTACTTCTGTTTAATGGAAATTCGCTATGAAAGAATTTTACGGAAATCGACTTCTGTGGAGCAGAAGGAATCTTTTGCAGCATATTGATAAAAAAATAATACCCGTTTTCAAACTACTAGATCTACAGTAATAAAATCAGGTATGTATGTCTGTTGTTGAATTGAACGGGTTTGTAGAACGGGTCTTACAGAAATCGACTCTCAAAGGTGGTTACTGGAGCTTATTGATATAAAATTCTGTTTTTGATCTATTAGACTTGAAATTAGCCTAGCATGGTTATTTGATTGAGCAGAAATCCACTCAAAAGGGGTTTTGTAGAAATCCACTTGGGAAGAGGATATGAGAGAGTAAAATATAATTCTATTTTAATTTTAGAAATTATTATTTGGAAGCTCTGTTCTTTTTAAATCAAAAATTATAAGAATATTTTTCAATACAATCGAATTTTTAATGTTAAAATATTAATAATATATATATATACACTCATGGACACACACAAAGAAATTAGCGCACCAAGAAATAATTGTGGGATCGTAACGAAGCTTGTCATGAAGGTACAAGTCGAAGAGATATGCAAATGATTAGAAATGTAGCGGGATTGCATATTACGTATAGCCGGTAGAGGGCATTTAACGTCGTTCTCCGTGAAGTATAAAACAGGTAAACAAAGCTTGTTTGGGTGTGTTGAATTGTTTACACAGGAAGCGATGAGGTAGACATGCCATTTTCGAAGACAATATGAGCAGCTGTCGCAGTTTGAGAGGAGGAGAATCATCGGCATGATGGAAGCTGGGTGGTCAGCTAGGCGAGTATCTCGTCAATTACGCCGCTCTGATTGTGTGTGAGGAGGTGTTGGGGCCAGTGGATCCGAGAGATGTCATTTACACGAAGACCAGGCTCAGGACGCCCTCGACAGGCCAGTCATCGAGAAGACTGCCACAACGTAAGAAATGCACGCTTACAGCCAACTGCTTCATCGGCCGCCATCCAGGCACAGGTAGCACCTTCACTAGGAGCCCCTGTGTCTCCTCGAACCATACAAAGGCACCTGGTTGAAGGACATTTGGGATCGCGGCGCCCATTACGTGTGCTGCCCTTGATGCCCACCCATCGACGCCTCCGTTTGGAGTGGTGCTGCGCACGAGGAAACTGGACTGCAGCGGAATGGAACCAAGTCGTCTTTAGCGACGAATCCAGATTCAATCTCAGCAGTGATAACAATCGTGTTCGTGTGTGGAGACCCCGTGATGAACGTCTCAATTTTGCCTTTGCTTTACAGCGACACACCGCTCTGTTAGGAAAATTTAATTCTCTCGTACTTCAAATAGAAACCTACTTATTTTAGGTGATCCAACTACTGTTACTACCCTCCCTTGGCTTGCCCGATCCTCAGATTTGTCTCCGGTCGAGCATATCTGGAATCAGTTGGGACAGTGAGTTGGGCATCCCACGAGTTTGAACGAACTAGAGGCAAGGTTACAGCAAATATGGAATGAAATGTCTCAAGACATCATACAGAACTTGTTTGCCTCAATGCCCGATCGTATCGCATCGTGCTTCGCGCTAGAGGGGGTTCAATAGGGTATTGAATCCTCCGTTCTTTTGCCTTTTCCCCTGAAATAAATGATCCTTTTTCTTTGATTTTCTAATCATTTACTTATATCAAAGTAGTTATTACGTATGTAAAATTTCGTTTCATTTTGACGACTCCTTCTTGGTGCGCTAATTTTTTTGTCCATGAGTGTATATGTAAACAGTATATATTCATATAACATCATGAAATACCCAGTGAAGTGGGTGGGTAATGGCTAATATTGTATAAAATACAAAATTTTAACAATTATCTGATGTCAAAATTGAATAAAGTCAAATCAAAAAAGACTTTCGAAACTGGCAGTATAACTGTGTTTAAAATGTATTAAATTCTCTGTTACATCACAAATAGGAAATGACCAAGTAGATAAAGTTTTTTTTATCGTTTACTAATAACATCATTTTTTTTTATAAATACATACTTAACGCAACCGTACTCACCCTTCGGCCTTCCGAGGTCTTATGAGTGGTCTATTTCAATAAGCAATTCAATAATTTAAGGGGGTTCACCCATGTGACGACTTGTTTTTTAAGCATTTTTAGAGAATTTTTTTTGACGACCAGTAAAAAGATAGAGCTTTAAGTCTTTTATAATTTATTTATATGCTTTTTAAGAGTATGTATATAAATGTTTAACCAAAAATATTCAATAGAACGTGAGTTATAGCGCTCTGAATACACCCACCTCAAAAAATGGATGCTTACTTACTCCACGATTTCGGCTGATTGGCTTATTTAAAATTAAAAAAATTAACGGAGTTTTAATTTGTAAGCTGAAATGCACAGAATGGACTATACTTAATTGAAGATATCAAAAACTGGTTTTTTGGCAGACCTCTGAAGAAAAAGTTTCTAATTTCATGGTTTTTTTGGTTATATTTTTGTTATAAAAAATAGAAATATTTTGAATTTTGGAATGATTGTAGTCTATTAGGTGCCTATATATGTCGGTGGCGAAGACTAAAACAAGTTCGATGAAATATTCAATAACTTGTCTATACTTGTATGAACGTATATTTGCATAGAAGGGCCAATGGTATCAAGCCGACTGTACACAATAGGCACTCTAACCCAGGGCTCCGAACAGCTGCTTTTCTAACACTTGCTCCTTTATAACAACTTCGGATTTTAAAAAATCACTTTACCACCGTATTCTAGACATGTTAAAGAAGCAATTTATGAAAAATTTTTTTTTTGATTTTTTGAACCCATTACATGTGTAAACCCCCTTAAGAAACATGTATTAAGCAAAGGACAGTAAAATAGTGACCATTTTATGTATGAAACTTATTTTTAAATAGGCTTCATGTGTCAGGAGTATCCTTCGAGCGAAGAATATCTGACGAATGTAGATTGTTTCAAGACGATTAAGAAGCTGACTGTGTGTTTTGTAACACACACACACAAACATGAATAAACAATTTGTTTGATTTGCAATAAAAGTGTTATATTAAAAAATATAACATCACTTGTAATTTTTTCATTTCGAATTATATAATTATACCAGCCCGCTTCACCAAGTCTTATTATTAAGTGCTCGATTGTACTGAAAAACATTCATATAGCTCCTTTTTCTTGATTTAAAAAGTATAGGACTTCTAAGTAATATCTAAAACTGAAGTAGAATAATCTTTTACGCTTCCGTAACCCACTCTTCCGAAGTGAGTTTTCGCCTAACACGTTCTTAATGGATCTCTACTCCATGAAAGGAACATGCCTGCCAATTTTCAAATCTTTAGGTCTAATACTTCCTGAGATATCGTGATGAGTGAGTGAGTGTGAGAGTGAATGAGTGAATCCCCTTTTCTCCTTTATATATGTAGTTTATCAGAAGAATTTAAAAACAGATTTCAGTGTATGAAGAAAATCAAAGAATATTCTCTTTTGCTCGTATAAAATCCCTGTCACTTGAAATCAGCAATAATATCTGAATTGTGGTTGGTGTGGATGTAATTACTCTGAATTATATTAGATAAATTTATTGATACGAAATACATCAACATTTCGAAGTTATTTTTAAGAAAAAAAATGAGAGAGGAACAGAAATAAACAGAATTTTCGAAAATAGTGCCCGGACTATGTAAGACTGTATAAAAGTGTGCCCAACATTTCCTTATGTCGTTCGCATAAACATATCTATATGGGACTTCGTATTCCAAAATGAAATGTAAAACATAGTACATACAAAAACCAGCTTACCCAATTTCATCTGGATGATTTTTAAGAACATGTAATAGTTCTAAGCATCCTGATTTAAAGAAGATTTTAAAAAGTTCTCAGTTTTAAATGTTTCATTAGGTTCATTAATTAATGAATAAACACTTGGACTTACAATGTTTTTCATTTTTATGTTGATGCCTGTGCGAAATAGCAGTCAGCCCGGGAAAAACGTTTACAAAGTTCTAATGTTATGCATTATAACATTAGAACAGGAATAAAACATTTTTAAATAAAAATTTTTTTCTATTATAAAATTGTTAATAAGGAATATTTACATGATACTTTTTTGAAGACTTTGTTATGCCCTAGAAATATGCATTTCGCACCTAATTACATGTAATGTTTTTTAATGTTATAAGACATGTAACATTGTAAAGGTAACATTTCTATAAAAACATTCAGGTAGTTTATACAAATCCAGTACTTAAGTACTATAGAAATAATACCAACGTTCAAGATAACTCGCCAAGTTGGCAATCCCGATTTCGCAGGTGTCATACGTGCTTAATTGGCAACCATGTGCTTCGTTTCATATAATGTCGCCAATAAGGTTGCGATAATACGTAAGTACCTATAAATTCTCTCTCTATTAGAATTCTTTTTATTTTTCATTAGTACTGAATACAATCAAAATATCTAATAAAATTGTATGAAATAAATACTGTATTGTCTTTTTAATCAATGGGTTTTCTATTTTAAGTATAGGAATTTAGGTTTTTTTTTTGCCTTTACTTAAATACTTGATATCGGTTAGAGTGATTATGAGTTGGTTGGCGACTCCTTTTCGGAATCGTTACTAACACAAAATTTAAGCGATATTAATATAAACAATAAATTCACTACAAACACAATAACAACAAATTCAATTATATAATGAAGTTTATGTAATCCATTTTACTTATTTATTTTGGCAACCGGTGTAAGCTAGAATTTATTGTTACTCTACATCCCTTTATAACCATTCAATCAAGTCAGAATTGGGCATATTTGACTTCATGATAGCTGTAATTGATAAGCTAATAGTATAACACCTATTACCGCAGCCTATTAAAAACAGTATAACATACAAGAGAGAAAAATGACGCCAAATCCAAACTAATTGCTATTGATTGATGATATTTGAAAACAGCTTCACCTATTTATTATATCATCAATCAGTATAAACTAAAATTTGGCATGTTTTTTACGTACTGACGTGATAGGCTTCTTTGTCCCCATGATTGATAGATAGGAAATATTTTTTTCAACCAACTAAGTTTTGAAATTATCATGTGTTCGTAACATTCATGTCGAATTCGATTACTGTACAGTATTTACAAATAGGCAAAATTTTGCCTTTTAATGCTTTTTCTTCTATTTCTACTGCTATTAATACAAAGTGATTCTGAATATTTCAGCAAGAACACAGTTACGGTTAAGCGAGAAAAAAAGATTACTATGGAAAGGGAGACTGACTAATATCAGAAACCGAACCCTATAATGATATAAGTTCCATCAATGTTTTTTGCAGAGTAGTGTTTTTAATAATTGGATTATGGAATCTAAGCAACCATCTCAATGGAGAAGTCCTGTTTCAGTTCTGTCAGATATACGAATAGGGCAGAATATTTTTAACAGTGATTTTAGTTTTAAAACCGCTTTTCGTAGAGATCACTTGATTTTATGCAAATGAAATTACTATTCACGCGCCAGTCGTTGAGTATGCGATATAATGGTTAAGAGTTGGTCGTTAAGCTGAAATCCAAGTGTTAGTAAGCAGCGACTGGAGGTCGCGTATCTTAAGATTAATATTTGACGGAGAATTTGTCAAGAAGTGGTTAAGTAACCAGATTTGGAGCTGAAAGAGCTATCAGGCTGCGAGCAGGGTCATACAAGGAGCTTTAATCAAGATAAGTATTTTCCATAATTTAGTTAACTAAGTACGGGTTAGGATTTCTCATTTCTCCCAGAGTTAAGTTACAAAGTTACAGATTCGTAAAGTGTTAAAGATTAAATAAAATTAGTTATTTATGATTATGTCTGTTTCTTCCTCGAACTCTCGTGACCTTCGGGCAGCGACAAAATGAAAGCAATAATCCATTTATCAATATTTTTCAGTGTTTTTACGTGCAGTGGCGGCCAAAATTGTGGACACTTTTGAAAACTATTATGTTTTTTAAGTTTGAATGCTTATAGAAAATGTTACGTTGCACAAAATGCAAGGTATTTTATATCATTTTAAAGAGAATTTGATTCTAAATTCAACACAAAAAATTCAAATATTTGTAACACAAAATAAGTTATACCACAATAATTATAGATATACATTAGATACTGATGATAGCAATGAGTTATCAGTGCTTAGTGGGGTAGCCTTTATTTTTTGCTACAGCTTCACATCGATGTTTCATTGAGCTGAAAATAGTTTTAAGCTGTTTCTTCGATATTACATGATGCCAGGAAACAATTATGTCCTCAATTAGCTCCTTTTTATTTCATGCGTACTTCATTTGGACAAGAGTTTTCAAACAGTGCTACAAGTTTTCGATAGGATTGAAGTCAGGACTGTTTCCTGGATAGAAAAAGAACTCAATTACCTTCAAACGATACTAGTCTTTCGATTACTTTACTGTTTGGTAAGGAGAAGAATATCTCTGAAAAATAAATGAAGCATTGTTGGTAAATAGATCCCTGATGGAAGGTAGAAGTTTGGGTTCTAGAATGGTGTCAATGTATTTTCTGGCATTCTGTCCGTCGATGATATGAAGGCGACTGATACCATCTGCTGATATGCATGACTAAATCCTAAAACTATGTGGGTACTTCGCAGTTGCTTGGATGCAGTCAGGATGTAGAATTTCTCCTATTCTACGTCTTACATATTTTTGGCCATCACTACCGAATAACAATATCTTAGTTTCATCGCTCCATCTAACTTGGGGCCACGAATCATTTGTCCAATTAATGTGTTCCTTTGGCAACTGTAGTTTTTTTTAGCTCTGCTGTTAATTAAGATAAGGCATTTTTCGTGGAATTCTAGCTCTAAGTCTAACATCTGCTAATCTCCTCCCGATTGTTTTTGAACTGACCGAAACACCAGCATCCTTCAGATAACTTTTGATGACAGTTGATGAGATTATTTTTTATTGGAGGCATAGTATCTTTGTTCTTCTGTCATCAACAGATGGGTTGCACCTTTTTTGGCCTTTTCCTGCTTTTTTTAATTAAATTTGTCTTCTGATATCTTAAACAAAACTTTCAGTCTCCAAATGTAGTCACTAAACCACCCACTTGTCTTGCAATTTTAACATAGGAAAGATCACTTTCTCGTCACACATCTCCTTGTAGGTGTCCAATCTACTCTTTTATATGATTTCATTGCTTTTTGACAAAAAACCATTGTTGTCCTGGTCAGGAAACAGTCCTAACCTCTTACCGAAAACTTGTGGCATCGTTTGAAAACTCTAGTCCAAATGCGGTACGCATGAAATAAAAAGGAGCTAATTGAGGATATAATTGTTTCTTGGCATCATGTAATATTGAAAGAAGAGATTAAAACTATTTTCAGCTCAATTAAACATCAATGTGTAGCTGTAATAAGAAATAAAGGCTAACCCACTACACGCAGATAACCCACTGCTATCATTAATATCTATCGTACATCGATAATTATTGCAGCGTACCTTGTTTGAGTTGTAAATATTGTTTTTTTTTGTATTGACTTTAGTATTAGATTCTCTTTGAAATGATATAATGGACTTTGCATTTTGTGTAACGTAACATTTTCTATAAGCATACAAACTTAAAAAGCGTAATAGTTTTCAAAAGTGTCCACAATTTTGGCCTCCACTGTATATATAAATAAATAAATAAATATATATATATATATATATATATATATATATAAACTTCTGGTAAATAATTCGTGTACATCCTACATTTATATGTAATTAGAGAAGGTAGATTAACATTACCCGCATCATTCCTTCTTCCGTCGCAGTAAGCCTAGTGTCCAGGTGAGTATACCTCCACGCGTCCCTCACTTCATGCATTTTAGGAGTTTTTTCTTCAGCTACAAGAGATTTTCGCTGCTTCTTAATCTCTCTGGCCAAGTCGTCCCAACCTGCTCCCTTTCTTCTATTCTGAGGTGAAGTTTCTTTTTTTTCTTCAGGCGATGGCTCTTTTTTATCCTCTTCTGATTCCTCTTCTTCACTATCCGTTTCTGATTCCTCCTCTTCTTCCCCTTCTTCACTATCCGTCTCAGATTCTTCCCCAATATCCGTCTCTGGTTCTTCTTCGATATCCGCCTCTGGTTCTTCTTCAATATCCGTCTTTGATTCTTTTCCAACATCCTTCTCTGATTCCTTGTCTTCTGGTTTTTCAAGGGGCTCCGAATCTGCTCCATCAATGGTAGCAGGTTCAGGCTCCACATTTTCTTCACCAATTTCTTCTGTAATCTTTTCCTCAGATTCTTTCTTTGTTTCGGAAGGTTTTTCTGCAATAAAAGAGAAATTTCTTTCTAAGTAACACGAATAGGGAAACCAATCCTTCGCTTTTTGTCTGACACATAACTCGTTATCTTATTTGTTAACACCTGTCAACATATCTAACCTTCCTGCACTTCCTGAATCCAATTATTGATTACTTTAAGCATCGAAATTCCTAAATGAGTTCTTTTAATTCTCTGAAGGAAACATTAATAATGTGCTGTGAAGACAGCTCTGTATATAAACTAATATCAGTGCGCTACAGTCCATGAGTATGCGCATCTCATTATACGTGACCATTGAGCGATGTGGAGCATAAGCAGATGCCCCATCAGATGGTTAGTCTGAAGCGAAACCCCAGTGCTTAGCCCCCAAGAAAGCTTGGTACTCATTTATCAACCCACTGAAGGGATGAAAGGCTGAGTCGACCTTGCCCAGAAGTCGACAGAACCCCGAATCTGTGGTGTGGGAGCGCAATACGCTACCACTCGGCCACTGGGCCTCCCATCTCTTTATATATACCTATTTAATATGAAGTAAGATCACCCTTCGCTCCTAAGATCTCCAACACCCACACTGACTTGACAAGGTTCTAGTAGGTAGTTTGAGGTATCTGGTACCAGGCACTTATTGACTCATCCTTCAATGCCCGCACATTGAGAGAGGGTTAAGTAGCATCACGCATTCTGGGTTCTCCAATTGGAACCACAAATGCTCGATTAGATTCATGTCAGGTGAATTTGTAGACCGAGACATTTCATGAAATTCATTAGAATTTTACTCAAGCAATGCCTTGAGGATCAGGTTTTAAATGACGGGTGAATTATCCTGTTAACAAACATAATCACTCGCCGTGAATAACATACAGTGATACTTACATAGTGCACAGACGTCAGGGTTAGTTTTATGTAAATAATGGGTCCTGATGTGGGTGATGGAAACATCTTCCATAATACCAGTGCCACCATTTTTTTCTTGCCAACTGTACATTTGGTTGCTAGGATTTCTGTTGGAAATCACAGTATTCCCACTAAATTGTCAATGTGATTGACCAGAAAGTTTTTTTCGTGCCATCAGGTGACTTTCATCCATTGTTTTATGGTTCATTCTTTTATGGACTATTTCAGGCTATCTGTTGGTGATGACGTCCCATCAGCACAGAGATATAATTCGGGTACCAGATGCGTTGACCCATACTCAGCAGTATTAGCTGCATTGCGTGTTGAGACACATCGTTTGGGTCGCCACTGTTCTGGCTTCTGCTGATATCGGCCATTGCAGCTCTTCGATTATGGCGAAACAGTTTAAGGGTCTCCGTTCTTCTATGGATTCAATGTATCACGACCAATAAACCGTTCACCGATTATTTGTATAGATTCACCATCTATATACTTCATCTTGTGAAGTAAAGAATTTGAAATATACTCACCACTGTTTTATTATATTTAATTTCATCTTCCAAAAAGTAGTACAAAAGTATTTGACCTTGCCTGGATAAAGGATCTCTATTTTTGTAGATGGAAATATCTTAATGTTGAATTGTTTTGTAAACATTGGTTACAGGAAGCAAAAGCTATTTTAATTGGGTGAGAGGGAAAGGAAATAAAATCATGGGAAGTTTGAATTTAAGAAACTATTTTTTGACAATGGATGCCTGAAAAGGTTTACCTTCAGATAAAATAAAGTTTGTAGTAACAGCATAAGTAACCCTTTTTGTTGATAGAAGGAATTGGACATATTTTTAAAAATAATTTTAATGTTTTTCATTTTTTAATAAATTGACGTTACATATTACGTACTGTTCATGTAGGATTATACGATGCACATGTAAGATTTACTATTTATACAGCGTAGCTGAGACTCGACACTTAACATATTACACAAAGGACTTACTTCTCATTCCTATTTAATCTTATCTCCCTATTTAATCACCCCAAAAAAATAATACTATCCCTTATGGCCTATTTTATTTGGATCAACAAAATTCAAACTGACTGAAACAAGCAACTTCTCAAACCTAGTACGGTTACCAGAAGAACAATGCCTTCTAGACAAAACTTTTCAAATTAAAATGTTGCCAATGGAGGCAATATGAACATCTGTGCTATTCTAGTTAAAACGTTGATGGGGGGGGGGCTTACTTGAAGGCGGGGGAGCTTCCTCAATTTTTTCGGGCTTTGGCGGCTCTTCAACGGGAATCATTCCTCGGTTAGTCTTGTCTTCGAATATTTTCGAGTCCTTCCGTTCAAGCTTGGCCTTTGTCAGAGCGGATTTGGCGAGGACAGGATTCTCTATGTTAACCCAAGGTCTAATATTGTGAAGTCGCAGCTCATGGATCATTGTTAAAAGAATTGTGTGCAATATGTTGAAGTTGACGGCTCCTACTTCGGGAACTTTTAAGGCTAGGTCTAAGAGATCCACTAAGTTGTATGCGTTTTGAAGCATTATGGTTTATAAAAGGAAATCACCTGCAAATGAACAAGTAATATAAATTTTTTTTAAAGTCTGTTTCTACTTAGATAAACAAAAACAAAAAAAGAACTATTTTAGTTACTTTTTAGTAAATAGTTACAATTAATATAAATATGTATATACATATGACAGAATCACAACATTAAGTGGCAATTAATTTTTATTAATTATCATTAAAGTATCGTATTGTCATCCAAAACAATCGTGTATATAAAATTTCAGTTCAGCTGAATGCTTTGAAACGTGAGAAAAAAAATCTTTTAAAGTTTTGACCCAAGTCACTAAAAATGAAACCAACGTGTCTACATCTGTAATTCTTTAAATAATTAATATCAGTCAATTAATTTTAATTAATTATAATTAAATTATCGTATTGTTACCCAAAACAATAGAGTATAGAAAATTTCAGCTCAAATGAGCGCTTTAAAATGTGAGAAATAAACCTTTTCAAGTTTTGACACAAGTCGCCAAAAATGATGCCATCAGGGCTGTATTTGTAATTCTTTGAATAATTAGTTTTAAAAAATTAATTTTTATTAATTATAATTAAATTACTGTATTGTCATCCAAAATAATCGTGTATATAAAATTTCAGCCCAATTGAGTGCTTTAAAATGCATTTTATTAACGATTGAAAATTTGAACAAGATAAATAGAGAGAGAGTGTGAGCTAATAGTAGGAATTAAAAAATGAAGTATGGCAATATTAAAGTGAAAAGGAGTGGGTTTATAAGTACAGCAGCCAAAAATTCATGGTATTTGCTTATCATACCGTCGATGTTGTTGCTGTTGTCGTGTCCTTCCCGCAGGTTGAAGGAATGAAAGTTTCCATTGCCTGTGAAACAGGTTGGACTTCTTAACGATAGATGGCGACACCACCTATCTCCACATCCACAATTTTGGCATGGAACTGAAGGGGAGGGAAATATTCTCCAGCCCCCTGCACTCGTGGTTTCTGCTGCGACCGCCCACAAGACTTTCGGACCCACTGATTTAACGAGCACGTACTCCGTCTATACTCGGTGGTATTTAGTGGCATCGGGCATCGAACCCAGGCACTCAGGTCTGGAGTCCGATACTCTAACCACTAGGCTACCCACGGCCCCTACCGTCGATGAATTTCGCCAAATCAAAAGACGTCACCAATCCTGAAAAATGTCGCCAAATGCTGTCATCGTTTTTTGTATTATATTCGAACATGCACGCGAAAGGTTTTAAACTATTGGCTGTGTATCACGGCATTTGTCGACGCCTTTTGATATGCTGAAATTGGCCGACGGTAAAATACGTATGTACCAAAATCACATACACAAATGTAATTAATTGCTTTAGTTGATGATGGGACATCCCGTTGCAAAGCCCTTCCTTTAGATGAACTTCTGGGAGCGACGCAATATAAAGCAACAAGAGGACTATTAGTGACGGACTATGTAACTTTGAACCACGTTGAAGTGATGAGGATGACTCCTTAGTTGGCACACTCTTCGAATTATCACCCCACCCCAATGGGAGAACTTTGAGTCTCAACAGATTTATCACGCATCACCCCTCCTTCAGGGACACTAGGGCTCGAACTCATGACTCGCCGTCCACGAACCAATTATTATGATTACTAAGTTATATTAGCTATTATAGTTTTTTGAAGGGAAAGCCTTCTCATCTACCTTTTATGACTGCAAGACTTAAAGCTAAGGAGTTCACCTGAGTTCGCCAGAATTTTTCTTGGACTGTTGATGACTGAAAACACATTGTCTGATCTGACAAGCCATGCTTTAAACTATGTCGGGGTTACAGGTATTTAGAAACTCTATGAACCAATGGATCCTGCACAGTAATAGTGGAATATCCACATTGTTAATCTCTGTGTAATGGGCTGTCCCACGAGGTCTCTTTCTTAAAAGTATTTTTTTTAAATAAAAATGTGATTGAATGGTGGAAACCTGAGATTTTCGGGAATCTCAACTACCAGCATCATCTGGCAAACTGGCGGTATATCTTAAGAACTGAAAGAGAGAAGACATTTTTTTGCTAGGGTGAATTGAATTCTTGTATGGACCCCGACTGGTACATATATATATTCTTTTCTAAAACTTGTAAATTTCTTTAAATATAGTTTACTTAAAATTCAAATAGCCCTTTCATTTTGGATCAAGTTGTTTCTTTTCAATTAAGAACAGTACATTAACTCACTGCCCGACCCATTTGGAAGAAGGCAGGTATAAAAAGTTTTTTCTTTACCTGTTTATTGTTTAAGAATTACTTTTACAATTTGTTTGGAAGTAATATTGAAAACTTTTAAAGAAGCTGCTTACGGAGAAAAAGTCATATACAAACGAAGCGTTATTATGTAAAGTGATTTGAAGTTAAGCTATTAATAATATTTATGTAGATTAAGTAGAATCATTTTGTCCCATCCGCGTTACCATTACTACCAGTTTATAATTTTGCAGAATTATCTTCCAAGTTTACTCCGAGACTTTGTGAGGGTTAATGCGGATTGTACCGGTGGCTTGCATTTCATCTGTTTATATCGAATAAGCAAAATTTAGTTCTTCGTAATTGTTCACGATAGTTGATCTTTCAGTCATAAGCTTGATTAGTATATCTTTGATATAGATTTGTGTATGTGTTTACTTATAGCTTCTGCATCTACTTTCGTGGCGGTTCGAGTCAAAGTATTTCGAGTGTGGAATCATCGGAGTTCAGCAGCCTTTAAAGATTTTGTCACATGACTGAGTACATTGTGTGTAGTTGGCATGTTTTATTTCCCTTGATAAATATATTGATTTGCAGTTATGGTAGCTCAGTGATTATGGTTACTGACTCCTAGGCGGCATATCATGAGTTCGAGTCTAGTGCCGTCAAAGACCTGTCTTGTATTCGGGCTGATGCACGTTAAATCTGTCGTGGTTCATTGTCTCCCGGTGGGTGGGGTGTGGAAGTTTGGAGAGGGGAAGCCAGATCAGATGTCATCCTCATAACTTGATCGAGGTTCAAATTGCGATAAACATCTCCATTAGCCTTCGTCTTGCTTCATAGTGCGACGTTAGTATACATTTACTCATACAGAAGACTTAGACGTAGTATTCCTTCTACAACGCACGCATTATTTCAATGTATTAATGGACAATGAGCATTTCGACTAGTTTGGACAATTCCATCAGGACAATGCATCATCATGTATTTAAAAAGTTTCTGCGAATTGGCCAACCTTTGGGACATTCTTTTGGCTTTAGTACTCTACATCAGCGGCTTTCAAACTTTTTCAACTCACGGAACCCTTAGAACTTGACGGTGCTTTTATAGATGGTATATTTCTAGAACTAGAAAGTGTTTACGTGGAACTCCATTCCAAGTACATACTTCGATGAATGTATCTCAAAATAATATTTAAAGTAGATCAGCATGTGTTATGGGTAATTTACCTAAAGGCAATTAAAAAAGGATTGCATTTATTATTAAAAAATTATAATCTTAATTTTTAATATAATTTACTCATTAATAATATTAATTTGTGAGCCAAGTGTCACGTTTCCATGTCTTATAAGTAACTGGGATATGTGTGCTTCACACAAACTGTCGAAGTCTAGCTCAGTTGAGATTAAATGTAATGGCATTGCGTATTCTGAGTTTAATTTGTTTTTATGTTTTGTTTTTGAAGTTGAGAAATATACTTCACTTGAACACAATGTTCTGTAGGGCATTAAAATGTTTATAGCTGTGTGAGAAATACCGTGTGTTTTGCATGAATTTGCAACCTATAATTTACTTGATTAAATTTAGATTTTAACATTGAATCTGTTGATAAATTGTTTCCGTTATTGTAGATGTTTTTTTCCACAAATGCAAAAAGGTGCATTTTCTATTAGAAAAAGCTATTTAGTTTTGAAAAAAATTGTGCTAACTAACGAGTATAAAATTATCTCGTGGAACCCGAGATAGTAAACTACTCGAATAGAATATTCATAATCTAGTAGGAAGTATATTTATAAAGATAAAACCAGGGGCTCGTAGCTACCACAGTATCAGCCGTATCAATGCTAAGGACGTGTAAGCAAAAAATCGCAAATGTTAAGAGACCTCTAGAAAGGGCTCACTCAGGACTAGATACGCCAGTGGATAAAATGTTTTAATATTATTTTATTATATTAAAATGAAAGTTTGAAAAGAGTGTTGCAAAATAAATTTATTGTATATAAATAATATTTTCAGTTTTAATAAATAGGATGAGCTTTGGATATTTGTAAGTATACAAACTTCATAGAGAACATGAATCAATCTCGAATACATATTTATTTCTTCCCGATTTTTTATTGTGACTTGTGGAGTCTCAGAATTATACCTTGTGGAACCCCAGGGTTCCATGGAACACAGTTTGAAGACCACTGACCTACATTATACACCTAAATCGTCAGACATGAACATCATTAAATATATGTGAGACGCCTAGCAGCAAACTGTAGAAGAGAGACTTCCAACCCCATGCACCCCTTACAAAACTATATATTTTCCTAAAATAATGATGGTGTGAATTGTCTCCAGAAAACCACCACATATTAATGGAGTTCTTTCCATGTCATATGGACTAAATTCATGTGACGTCATAATCACATGATAATTTTAAACCACGTGTTTTTAGCCAATCAAGTTCAAAAACACATGTGACGTCATAGTCACGATAAATGCAATTATCTATTTTCAGCAAATCAGTTCATGCACTTCGTTGTTGCCAAATTACGCTTTTTACAGAAACTTTTTTTAAAAAAAAATTAATGTATATTTGTCACTTTATTTAAAAGTACATGTATAAAACAAGACTTTTTTTTTCTTTAATTTTAAAATCTTTTTGCAGAAATTTCTTTTTATAACTCTTGAGCATCTTTACCCAACTATGCAATTTGAAATTTTACCTAAGTTTTACAAATAGAATAAAAAGTACGAGCTAGTTTACTGTCCGTTTTGAATTCAATGTAGAACACGTGTTTATATTATCATGTGACCGTCATGCATTTAGTCCATTTGGACATTTATGCCTGCTCCAGGGTATACATGAGTGAGTGAGTGATTATTAATGTCGCACTATAAAGCAACAGGTAGGCTAATGGTAGCGAACCTCATGATTTTGAACCACGGGTGAGACAGTGACAGGACAACCCCTGAGCTGGACACCCTCTCTTCAAACTATCATCCCACCCCAACGGGAGAACTTTGAGCCTTGACAGATTTAACGTGCATCAGGGCTTCTACACGGAGGGTTTTCAGGAGCATTAGGTCTCGAACTCATGACACGTCGGCCACGAGCTTTTGACCATGTCCACTAAATTACCGCAGCCATTTCAGAGCTTACATGATAATAAACACTGCTTTTTCGGCACTTTAATGTAGTATTCATCCAGTGCAAAAAAGTAAAATACATGTTACATACTCATATTTTTTTTTAATTGAAAAGATATTTTTTGTTATTATTTTAAAATAGACATTAGTATATAAAACAGTCAAATCATCTTTTCCCCTCTTTTCACACGGGTGCCAATAGTAGGATAAAATATAATGTGAATAGCGTATTATATATGCAGGGTGTCCGGGCTTAAAGTATCGAAAAGTTATGGCTTATAACGACGGAACTACCCATCAGAATGTAATAAACTGTTCATCAGTGGATTGGACCCCCCTCCAAGAATTTTTGGGTCTAGTCCGATCGGTCGCACGTGCGCGCATTATTCGGCAATAGCAGATGATAAACTTGTTACACTGACTTCAAAAAGATCAGTTTTAAATCAGTCAAGGAGCCCCCTCCGGTGTAGTGACGCTGACTACGGTGTCGATGCCGTAGGTCCTGGGTTCGAATCTCGGTGAAGGCATGGATGTTTGTTAATGTATAGTGCCTTCGCGGCATGGGGGTACTCTAAATAGCCGTCGAGTCACAAGTCCTCTCATGAGGTTGGTGGAAGGGGAAGAGAGGTGAGAGGCCCCTGACAATCTCCAGGGAGTTCTCTTTCAAAATTGAGGGGGAGCCGAGCAAAATCGTACTGCCATTTGCATGGTATTCAAAGCTAAGGCTAACAACAGGCGTAAAAATCTAGCCCTTAGCCGCGATGAATTTCATGGACCTTGATCTGATGTTACTGTCGATGAGGTGGCATAAGTAACAACAAATTAGACACGCGTGTACACCGACGTGTTAGAACAGAATGGAATGTTGGTCCTCTGACATCAAAATCTATCCACCAATGGGAAAGAACTTTAAAGGAGACAGGAACTTTGGTACCTCAAACTGTCAAGTATCCTTAAGTTTTCATTGTGGAAGACAGTGTTGATCGTGTGCGAGATTCATTTTGTAAAAGTCTTGATAAGTACATTAGGCAAGCTAGTAACGACATTCCATTCTGTTCGAACACGTCGCTGTACACGTGCGACTGATTTAAATTCCGTTAACCTAAGTACGCACTGCACCTTTTGCTGTTGCTTCCACATCTTTACTAATGAAGACAGTGTAACAAGTTTATCGTCTGCGATTGCCGAATAATATGTGAACGCGCGGCCGATCGGACTAGACCTAAGAAAATCTCGAAGGGATCTCCAATCCCTGGGTCAACAGTTTAGTACATTCTGATGGGTAGTTCCGTAATAATAAGCCATAATTTTTGGATACTTTAAGCCCGGTCACCCAGTATATAGTTACTTCTGTTTTTGTATGGATTGAAAATTTCATAAGAACCAAATTAATTTTTTTTTTTTTATTTATCCTTTTTTGACAAAATGAACACATTTAATATATGTATTGTGAGCAGTTTTTTACATTCTTCTTAGTTTACATCAAAGCTCTCCATTTGCACAAACTCTTTGATTCTCGATTTCGAATTATTTTCTTTAGTATTAGCATATTTAAGAATGATTCTGCTTGGTACTTACGTATTATCGCAACCTATTGGCGACATTATATGAAAAAAAGCACATGTCAATTCAACGCATAAGAAACTGGCCAGCTAGAAGAGTTATCTTGAACATTGGCGATTGTTACGATAATGCTTTGAGTACCTCCTGTTTTACTAAAATTTCTATTTTAGGGTAAAATCCTAGCACAGTACACTGCTGTATTTGGCGAAAAAAGTTCTTCGCCAAATGGTGCCAAGTAAAAAACCGCGTTTATCAAAATGGCGTCAGAGACGTAAACAAGAGGGAAAAACGTGGTTTTCAAAATGGCGTCAAGAGATGAAAAACATCGAAAAAACGTGGTTTCTAAAACGGACAACATAGGAAACATAAAATCAAAAATAAGAAATTAAATGCAAATTTCGAGCATCCATTACAAGATTCTACCAATCCTTCATTCACACAAAAAACAATTTCTTACCTTTTATTCAAAAAAAAAAAAAAAAAAAATCCATTCGTCGTGTTTTTACGAAAAAAACGTTCTTTCTAAAACAGCTTTAACAAGAAAAACTGAGAAAGCGTCGCTTCTAAAACGCTACAGTGGGAAAAGAAATCCAATAAGTTTGACTTAAGCTTATGAACTAACGATCTCCATTTCTCTCGAAAACAAATTATTTTCATATTTCGGACATCCATATCTACCGAAATATTTTCAATCGTTTACTCATTCACAAAGCAAGCATTTCTTTCTTACATCTTTCATTCAAAAGAAAAAATATCCATTCGTCGAGCTTTAAAAAAGAAAACGTGGTATCCATAATGGCTTCAAGAAAAAAAACAGAAAAACCGTTGCTTCTAATATGCAATAGTGAGAAAAAAATCGTCCAAATTGAATTTATCAACCATCTCCATTTCTCTCTAACAAATATTCTTTCAGCAATTGTTTCATTTAAAAAAAAGAAAAAAAAATCCACTCATTCCTTCAACTTCAGCTTTTTAGAAAAATCTTACACGTCTTCAAGTTAACCATCAGAAAAAAAATGACCTCTGTCCAAAAAAATCCGGTCCGAATAGGGTTACTATTCACTAAATTTTGCAGGGTTACCATATTGTAAACTTTAACGCCAAATTATTTGTCGCCAAGAAGTGTGCCCTGCTAGGATCCACCCCTATTTTAGAAAATAATTTCTAAAAATACTGAACTTGTAGCGATACTAGAAAATTGCTGTTTAATTATAACTGCAAATCGATACACTGATTTCATCGTACTGTTCCACTGGCTTTCTATTTAATTTTATGAACCTGTATTATTTAATTAAAATATCACCATTCTTCTTTGTATATGCTACGTGTGATATTGAATGATTTCAATCATTCCATTTTTATCGTTGTTTCAATAAATAATGCCATATACATTTGAAAATTTTTAGAATTAAAATAAATCTTATTAAAAAAAGCATCAAAATTGGTATTTGTAATCAAAATGACGTTTCTTCTTGTTAACAAATAGGATGGATATAGAATTTTGTTTAGATATATCAGTAAAAAATATACACGTTTTGTATAGATAAAATTTTCGTAAGTTATTATATGGAATGAAACTAATACAGATAAAGTGTGAATAGTTAAAAATATTACTTCTATTTTTTCCAGGGCTATTTAATGGAGGCTATCTATAAAGCGGGAGGCTGAGAGATAGGTATCCGTTACATGTCTCTGGGAAAAGTGAATGCTAGCATTATTTACAAAAGTAACTTGTTCTCGGGCATTTAACTCTTACTATTGCCAAAAGTAAAATAAGATATCTAAAGAAAAAAACATTTTTTTCTTCTTTTATTAACAAATAAGCTGTTTATTTTTACTCGTTTCAAGGTCTCGTGTTAAAGAGGTTGAATTTATTTTATATCATTATATTTGTTTGCGCAGACGATATTTGTAAAAACTGAATTCTCTGCATTATTTTTTTTTTCTTTTTGATCGCGTGGCAACAAAAAATTGTTTATGTTTAGAAATCTGATTTATAATGCAGTTTTTTTTCCAATTGAAAGCTCCATGTTTTAATGAAAATATGGAGTCAGATTAATTTATTATTTTAATATAGCCAACGACAGAATTTAATTTTCTTATAGTCTTGAAACACCTCGCTTGATATATTCTTCACAGAGAGCTATTAATATTATTAATCTACTTATTCTTACTTTACAAATTTTTATACTCTACTATTTTTATTAAGCTATAGATTTTTGCAATTATTTTTTGCTCAATGTAAACTTTTAGCGAAAATTAAAGGTACTTACGTATAATTGCAACTATCGCCAACTCTATTAACAACTCGCCAAGTTGGCAACCCCGATTTCCTATGTGTCAAACGCGCTGAATCGGTAACCATGTTCTTCGTTTCATATAATGTCGCCAATAGGTTGCAATATAATGCATAAGTACCGAACTAAAATCTTAAAAATTCTTTTTACAAAGTCAAGATCCAATCATAGGTTTGCTTATGCAAATTATTGGTGAAATTGTCGAATCGGCCACTGGTCCGCCAAATGTTGAAAAACCTCTAATTTAGTGCTTTTTTGCATGTTGTTTTGGAGTAGCAACCCTATCACAACAGGATCCGACGTTCTCACCGATACAAAAACCAAAAGGGTTACCAGAGTTAGCACACTTATCGATTTGGCGATAACATACTTGGCGGGATAAGTGGCTGATTCGACAATTTAACCAAATTATTATGTAGCTATGATTATAAATTATGTAAATTATTTATTTAAAAAACAAACAAGGAGTAACTGATTTATGAAGAAGAAAAAAAAAATTGTTTTTAAAGAATTGAGCATTAATTTATGACGTTGAAAAATAAAGACAAATCCAGTTAAAATTTTAGGTGTATACATAAACCAAACACGAATTAATTTAATCAGACTTCAAGATTAACTTATAAAAACCTTCATTTACTTAAATTTATAAATATTGTTTGTGTAAATAATTTATTGTGTAATTTGTGTAAATAATTTATTGTGTAATTTGTGTATAATAATTTATATCTGGATGTGTAATACGTTTATATAATACTTTATGCTATACAGTAGAACGTCGTTTATCCGAACGCTTATTATCCGGAGTGTCGAATATCCGAACCAGAGTCCGGATACGTTTTCGAACAGTGCAATGCTCAACAGTTGTTTCGTGTGAGGCCAAAAGTGACGGGAAACCCAAGGTGAGGGAAATTTGAGGAATTTAATTTGTGTGATTTGCTAAACATCTGCGCGGAATATTAGGTCAGTTTGTTTCCAAGTGAGTAGATGTATACGTGCTCTTTTGTTGATGTAGAAACCTGGATGGCATGCGATGCAGAAGACTGTGGATTTCAAATGCTAAATGATGACGAGATTGTGACTTCCGTGCAAGAAGGATCCGACCCTATCGACGATGAAACGGATGAAGACGAGGACAACAACAACGAAAGTAGCAAATGCTGACGCGTTTCTGCGTTAGAGACAGCTATGGAGTGGTACGAACAACAACCAGAGTGCTGTCCTACTCAACTACTGCAGCTCAAGAGAATCAGAGACCTTGCAGCTAAAAAACGATGGTGTACAATGGTACAGCGAAAAATAAGTGATTATTTTCCTCAATCAAGGTGAAATTGCGACATTTTGCACCTATTTTGCTTTTTCTTCAAGCACGTTTCTCGCATGTGATGATTTTAAAAATTTGTATAGTGTCCAGTATCATATACTGCATGGATCGCATTCGGTTTTCGGTTATCCGAACAATCGCGTTCCGAACGGTGTGTGGTCCCAATTGATTCGGATAAACGACGTTCTACTGTATTTACTTTTTGTTAAAATTGTAATATATTCGCAGGCAATGCCATTATAATGATGATTCAATGGTAACTTGGAGATAGAGCTAAGTTGGCATCCTTTATGGCGACCATTTGGTGATCTACTGACCATGTTGGCTATTATTTTTGGCGAGTTGAGAATCTACGGATTCTTCTGGAAATTAGAGGAGGAATCAACTGATATCACGATCTATGACGTAAGAGGATTTTTCGAGAAGAATCCATGAGGCCCATAAATAGGGAGTAGCTCGCCGAAACTGGTTTAGTTTTGTCTTGACCGTTGCAGAGTAGTATTGATTTGACCGTGAAGAGTCGACCAGCTATTAGTGATTACTTTGGCCGTTGAATAGGACGAGCGAGAGTGCTTGAGAATAATCTTTGAACATACTTGTATTTTAGACACTGATAGTTGTGTCTGAGCACCGTAGAAGGTGTGAAGGCCTTCCGAGATTTACTCAGAGAATTTGAGTACTGGTTCCTGTATATTTCAAGGACTGTTTTTCGACAATAAGTTTCCATCGCTCCTGAAAAATTGTCTTGTTATTTGAGACTGATTTGCATAAAATCCTCGAACCCCTATCTACGTAACGGTTTGGTGTCAGAAGTTGAGATTTTTTATGCCTATAACACGAGCGATGGATGAGCAACTGAAGGCGCTGTTGAAAGGCATCAATGCCTTGAAAAACGGCCAAGAAGAAAGGTACGGAGAATATGCAGAGGCGCCAAGAAGAGACTAAGGTGAGAACGGAGAAAGGCCTAGAAAATGTTCAGAAATGTCAAGAAGATCCGAGGAATACTCTAGAAAAGAAAATCAACACTTTTGGAAGAAAAGATCGGAGTAGTTGAACAGAAGATGGAGGAGAAAATAGAAAGGATTAAAGTACAAGTTGATGAAAGAATCGTAGAAGTGGCTGGAAATTTTAGCCTTGTGTCACAAAGAGTTGAAGATCTCGAAAAGAAGCTTCTAGCTTATGGTACTGAGAATGATGAAAGCAAGATTGTGTCTGTGCTTGCCTCACCAGTGGCAGTGAAACTGTCCACTTATGACGGGAAAACCAAGTGGCAGGTATACAAGATGCAATTCTGTATAATTTCCGCAGTCAACGGATGACTGATGAGGTTAAGGCATGTTTGCTAGCAGCATCCCAATTTTTAAAAGAGTCAAACTATTCAGAATTTTCACAGTTGGGAAACTGCCATTGTTTTTCTTGAAACTTTCGAATTGATATCTTTTAATAAGATTTTCTCAGATTGCTCAAGTACCTATCGATTTTGATATTTTTATAACTGTGCCTTGCTTTATTTTTATTTTCCCTTTAAGTATGGAACTTTCATACACATTTTCAGTTGCATAACAGTTCCACGTAACCTAGTTCAAAAGTGCTTTTGAAATTTTAGAAGGTATGGTTATCAGTGAATCGAATTTTTACTACGATAAATCGAATCTTTAACGAGTTGAGTTTTATTGGTAATTGTTTATATAATGTGTGTGTAAATTGATTATTCTGAAAAAACTTGAACTGTGTTCATTTAATTATTTATATATAGTTATTGTGCGTTATTATTTTTATGTACTTCTAAATTAGAATTATCATTATTTATGTATGAGTTGCTAACTCAGAAACGTCTATATTTTGTACAGTAACTTTCTTCTTTAAAATTTTGTATTAAAATTATTCTATACTTATAGTTTTCAGTATAACTAATTAGTTTTGATCGTCGTTTTATTTTACACATGCAAAGGGGTTATACATTCGTATAAACCAACAAATTCCATAGGAGGAAGAATCCATTTTCTAAGAAGTAGGTGCAGCTGAAATTATCGCACGAGCTCATGGAATTACTTCAAGTCAGGAACAACTGTAGTCTAGTTGTATAATAATGGTTGTTGAACGTAGACCTATCAAAGTTTAGTTGATGATATCGTCATAGAAGAATTTCATTAACAAAACTTTCTAAAAACGCCCCATGAAGATTTTCAGAAAAAGTTAAATATATTGCAGTCTTTTATAAGTAGCCACAAGGTGGTTTTCTACAGAATCAAATGGAATTGATTGGATCAAATGGAAGTTGGAATGTTGAAGGTTGTAATAAGGTTGATGGTTCAGGTACTGTCCTCGTCTCATCCCTCTTGCTTAAAACAATGAACATATCATTAATTAGAAGTTGTATTACTATAGTTCAATTAAAAATTATTCATATCGAGGCAACTTTAAGAATAGTGTATATCTATGCATTTTTTTAAATCCTTTTTTGAAACAAGTGACCATCAGTAAGAAAAGTGAAGTGGTCAATAAGAAAACAAATCAACTTTGTATTAAGACAAGCTATGGGTGTGCTGTAACTCCTACATTTACGAGTCATTAAACCCTTGTTAAAGTATCCACCCTGTCTGGTTTCCTTTATCTTTGACCTTGAACATGTACTCTTAGGGTTTCTTTTTCAAATTGATGTCCACAAGACATTCACCTTTGATACATTGTCAGACCGGTCAGATCCGTTCTTAAACTCAACTTGCATATCTAGAGTCATTTATTGAAAGCATTAATTCCGAGACGGCTGGAGCCATCCTTTTCTTTGATATCCAAAGCAAGTTTCTTAAAGGTATGCAAAATCCTCTCAATATTCCTATTGCACCGTTAACTTTTATTAAAAACTCTGTTAAATGGTCTACTTTGTATTTTATTACTTTAATCATTTCCATTATACATGAAATTAATATGTTACAATCCTAGATTTTTATTGATTGTCTCTTTGAATATTACGTGTGAATACAAAACCTCAAAGAGTTCTTTTAAACGCGAGCATTGATATTCCGGATGAATATTTTAACTAAGAATGTGTATTGAAAACTGTAAGTACACACAAAGAGCAGTGCTTCCGTTTCTTAAATTAAAAAAAAAACAATCGAATCAAATAGATAGGCTAGTATTAATTGAGAATTAATTAACAAAAAAGTCTATCATAATATATTTTTTACTTTTTATAATTTCGTTTTATAGAATTAATTAAGATTCACAAATCATTTTTTTATTGTTAAGGTATCCAACTGGTTGCGACAAAAAAAAGAGATATGGGAATTTTTTTGTTATTTTTAAATTTGTTTAGTGCATTTTAAGAAAAATGTGCTAAAATTAAGAAGAGAAAAAGAAATTTTTACTACTAAAATGGGAAAAAATAGGTAAAAATTGACAAAAAATAGCATAAACGTGGTCCATTCTGTACCAAAGGTTTATGAACAAATTTTCAATTTTTTTCAATCTAACGTGTTGCTATATTATTCAATTTTGAAATAAATTGCAGGATAAGAGATATTTTCTTTTTTACAAAAACTAGAGTACTTTATCTCAGTTATTATATGTAATTGCTTAAAAAACAGTGATTATATTCACATAAGGGACAGTAAATTTTGTAATAAAACAGTGATTGATAAATCTGAAGGTTAAAACAATTCTACTATTATACAGAACTTACAGAAAAAATTTCAGTTAATTATGTTCAAAACTTTTTTAGCAATCGCTGGTCCCGTTTGAAGTATTTTAAAAAAATCCCATTTCGAGTAAAACGCGTTTTTAAGTTTGACATCTTGGTTAAAGTAAAGGTATCTGCTTTTACTAAAACACTTCTAGTTTTTGTTCTAGTGAACGGAAAATGATAAACTTGGTATTTTTATAAAGCTAATAAGATGGCTCATAAAATAAAATCACAAAAAAATTGTCAATTTTTGGCAAAATTCACAATTTCAGGGTAGTCGGATACCTTAAGCGAGATTTAATTTAATTTACAGGAATTGTATTGGGAAGTAAGCTTCATGCGGCCTTTTTGCACACAGAGAGAATATGGGATACATATGTACATAAAATATATATACATAAATGCATAATTTTTTTCTAAAATTACTTCAAATCTTCTCATTTTTTTACAATTTTCTTTAACATGATGCTCCAGAGGTAAAAATAATTAGTTTTATGTGAAAAATTAAATTAAAATGACTAAGTTTGGAACCGCGATTTGAAAAAGCGTATAAATGATATTTTTTTTTGATACTTAGAAACCCGAAATAGAAAACACTTATAAAATTTCTTCTAGAACATTATTACAATAAAAAATGGTTTAAAGGCAATTTTTTGATAAAAAAAAAAGAAAGAATGAAGAAAAAAAAAACATAATTCAAAACGTTCCATTTTTATGGAAAATGCTTCTATAATAATAATAATAATATTTTCTTTATGCATTGCTAAGACTCTTGTACAGAGCCTGAACTAGAATTTTTGAAATATTTAATGTAGGATTGGATTTTTATTCATATTTTAATACACCAGAGTTGAGAAATCTAACAAAAACACCTGTTATTGTTACATTAATTGATCGTAATTCAAAATAATGTGAGTTTTTCATAACTTTAAGTTCACTCTCCGTATAGAAGTCTTAGTCATTTATAGGCAAACTATTATTATTATAGAAGCATTTTCGATAAAGGGAGAATGTTTTGAAAATATGCTCTTTTTTCCCCTTTTTTGCCGAAAAATTGCATGAAAGAAATTTTTCTCGCAATAATATTATTAAAACAATTATATTTATATAATCTAATTCAACCATCACTAAATATCAAGAAGATTTAAAAAATGTTCATTTATACGCTTTTTCAAATTTACGAATCCAAATGGTAGTCAGTCACTTTAAAAATGATAACTAAAAAATAAATAAAATTTTATTTTTATTTTTATATGTTTAAAAAACGCACAGTGTTGTGTACGCGCACTTTTAACACAAAATAAAAGATCGAAATGTACGGGTGTGCGTTATACGCCGGGTATAAAAATGAAAGGTTTTAAAAATAAAAAAAGAAGAAAATAGAAAAAAATAAGACTTTTCTACATATAAACAAAATATAGATTCTTTAAAAGAAATGACATTTCTTATGAACTTAAAGGGTTGCAGTTCTAGAAGTATACCCGTATTTACCCATATTTATTCGAAGTCATCCACCGTTTTTTCTAAACCTTACCCCAAATCCTCAACACGTTTTTATGAAAAAATACAAAATAGTGTAAAATGGCTTATCAGTATCCGATATATGCGAATTTTAAAATGCGAACTAATAAGAAATGAATAATTAATTCAAAATACATACTTGAATCTGGAATTGCTGTTACCGTCAGTATCATGTTCAATGTTCCCATCCACCGAATTTTTTCGCCTTCGATTCCAATCCACCCTGATTTTCAGTAGCATTAGAAAAAAAGTGTGGTTTGGATTCGAATAAATACGATATTTTTTTCCTAAAGCTTGGAATAATATCTCGAATAAATGACTTCAAAGCATAAGAACATTGCTCTATACATTTCAGGTTTTTTCGTAAAAAGAGGTTGCGCGTTATACGGCAAATGTACCCCAAACTAAAAATTGCCGCTTGAAATAAGTTCACCTTATACACGCCGGATTTTATGGTTACCATTTTTTGAGATTATACATACCGTAAAATACGGCGTATAACGCGCACCTATACTTTCAAGTTGAAATTTTTAATTTTTAGGTATATTCGCCTAAGAATATACGCACCCCTTTATTACGAAGGAACTTGAAATGTACGTACGCAATGCTCTTATGTTTTGAAGTCATTTATTTGAGGTATTATTCCAGGATCTTGAATAAATATTATACTTCTAGAAATATATCCCCTTAAGTTTTCATTAGGAATATCATTTCTTTTAAATAAACAATACTCCGTTTCATGCAGAAATCCAATTTTTTCTATGATCATCTTTCTTTTTTATTTTTAAAGCTATCCTTTTTATACCCGGCGTATAACACACACTCATAAATTTCGATGCTGTTTTTTGCTTTAAAGTGCGCTTTATGCGCCAGATTTTATGGTATGCATCACATTTAATGAATTTTTTTCTGAAAATCTCGCGCGGAATGCTTGTATGAAAATATAGAGGGGATTCGGTTTTGGTTATAAAATATATATATATATTTTCTTTATCTATAAATAAGGACTAAAGTTCTATAGACTCTTTTTTTAAAAATCTCCTGTGTCCTGTATTTAAAAACAAGCTTCAGTTGAATATTTATAACAACATGAAGTTTATACCCCCCCCCCTTAAAATTGTATAATCAAAAACAAACAAAACATATATTTTATGCGTTTTAACTTTCAATGGAAATGAAAATGTTACAATGATAATAAGACTTAACAAGTCGTCTTCGTCCAAAATAGAAAAGCAGGATTTGAATTCTATGCGTTTTTCTCAAACAGCCTTACATATTATACCTTGATGTATTTGTCTACGGGTTTTTTAAAATACGCCCCCTTTATCACAAAAGAAGTATGTGTGGTTAGATGTTTTATACTTTTGCAAACAAATATGAAATTTGAGACATTTTACAGTATTTGAAAAAATTGTTCTAAATTTATATATTTTTTACTATAATTAAAATATGAGGCATAACGATAAAAAATTTGATTTCTGTGAATTCCTGGCAAAAACACAACAGCATTGCAAATGTTCTCTTTGTTAGTTGTAATATAAAACATTTTATTTATTAATTTGCTTTTTTAGAATGATTGTTTTCGCTTAAATGTATTAATATTATATAAAGTACAAGGTGTGTGCGCGCTCCATTAACAAATCTACCCTTTCATTAATTTTGCAACGAAATTTTTTTAAACTTTATCGAAAGATTTACCATAATCAATAAGTTTACGAAAAATTCACTTTAAAAAACATAGGAAACCTCTATTATAGATTAGAAGTCGAAATAGAAATCTTGTCTATTTTCTCTCGTAATTAGAAAAAGACCAAACTTGTATTATGGAATTACAATTTTATAACGATCTTTCTTTTCAGATTAGGGTTACAGAAACAGTTATTATATGATAGCAAATGAGTTTCAAACCAATATAAAATTTTACCAGGTGATTTTTCAAGAAAATAATGATAGATTGGAATAATAAAGTATATGAAACAAATATAATAATTTAATATACGCTAATATGATTTACTCATAAAGGTTTAAAAGCTTTTGTTCAAATGGAACAGTTTCGAAGTAATTTAATTTCTCCTGTTGTAATAGTTTTTACCGTGTTATCTGGCAACCGGAAAGATTAAAAATAATCACTTGACACTAGAGCGATGATTTCATTACGATATCTTCAACCTGTTCACCTATCTATAAAAATTTCTTTTTGTTAAAGTAGTACATACAGAAAGTTTTGATGATAGAAAAAGAAATATATTTCAGTTCATTTGTTTAGTTTTCATTCTTTTTTATTATTTTTCTAAGCAAAGCATGCTCAAAAAAAGTTTTAAATCATGTATATATTTTCTTTTCTTTTAATATTTTCGAATTCTTTTATATAGATGTCAGAGAAATTTTTGTATCAGTATTGCTTTTTGATTTATTTTTATGTCAGTTCATTTAATCTGTTTCATAGAATTTATGAAATCACTGTTGTATCCCTTTCTGTTACTTTTTTTAAAGATTTCCCCCTTCTTTCTTAAATCATTTTCAATGATTTATTTTAGTTCTAGATGGGATGAAAATCTTTCTTTTACCAACTGGCAATAAATGTAAACACCTTTAAATATCAAAATAAAGTCAAATTCAAGTTGAAGGTTTCCTTCATCATTAAATGCTGTGTAGGACGATTTATTATATTTAAAACAGCTTTTTAATAATATTTTAATAAAAAAATAATCAATTACTGTGTGTGATGTAAAGACAGCATAGGCTAGTTTTATGAACTTTGTAGCGAAACATTACTCATAGCAATTCAGGATCAATGTCCTTTGTTGAAACTTACCTTAAAGCCATCATTAAGGGCGGAAAGGCCAAATAACAACTAGTTTATTTAAATCAGTTGAATAACTCTGATCAACCTTTCTGAAAGAAACCTGTTTTACTTACTTAGTTTCACTCAACCTTAGTTGTTGAAAACAAAGAAGTGGACATCAAACAACTAATCAAGGGCTTTCATCTCCACTTCGTTCATCTTGTTTAGTCATCCTCCTCGATTCCACGCATTTGTATTCTTTCCCCTCAAATAATTACGAGTCTTTTTTTTATAGCGTGTTGATATTGTGCTTTTGACTTTAACAAATCAGTTCGAATACAAATAACACAAGAAGACGGTTTTGTTTTTAAAACACATTTACAAACATTGAGTGACTTTGAACTTTTGTGCTTTATAACATTGAACAGGGGTGGCGAACCTTTATGGATCAACGTGCCATTTTTTCTACAGAAATATTTAATGAGGTGTAGATGTGCCAACAAATAATTTTGACTTGTGATTATTGGAAAAATAATAAAACTAAATACTAACAACTCAAAACTATTTATTACGAAAAAAAAATACATTTTGCATTGTAAAGTATTAAATGTTCTTGTTATATATGCAATTCAAATTAAAGTAACATTCGTGGGACCTATGTTGTTGCAGATTAGATTACAAATAGCTTACATTAGGATTGTAAGATTTTAATTTTAGCAGAATGCATGCTGAGTTGGAGACCTCTGCCAAATGGTTTCTAAGCGAGTCGTTAATGTTATTCATCTCTGAAAGTAAGGACTCCCAGACATAGATGAAAATATGGTTAAAGTAGCATATATATATATATGAACCAGCTTCTTCAAACAGTTAAATGAGTGTGGTATTGAATTCCATGTTTTCAAAATTTCGTTACTCGCATTTTTGCTTATATTGCTTGTTAATCTTTTTATTTCAATCAATTCCAACTTTTTTCTTGTTTCAATAAGTTTTTTAATCCATATATTGAACTAGACTGGAAATCAATCAGATGCATTCCAAATTCTTCAATTACCAGCCAATCGAATTGGGACAAGTTCAGTTTACCAAATGGAGTCCCATCAGGGTACATAATTAGCTTGAGTGCTTCCTATAATTCTTTGAACTGAGAAAATCTCGCTGAAAATTTCTTGATTGAGACGAAGCAATTACGGAAATATATTTTGAATTAAAATGCAAACCACCGTTTGTTGGGTGGCGTGCCCAAAATATTGTATCGCGTAACATTGGTTCGCTATACCTGACATAGAGTAAAATAATTGAGTAAAAACTTTCACGAGGATAATTACACACAAAAGTATTCTCATTTAAAAAATACTACGTATCATTCATTAATTCTTCTTATTAGTTCTAGACGAAATATATAAGAAAATTTTCCTTTTTATAGCATTTGAGGTTTATAATTTTGAAATATTACATGCATAAAAACAGACTCAAAAATTATACTACAGTAATATCCCGAACTCACGTGATAGGTGGGACTGAGTTATATATAACTGCGCAAGTCGAATTCGCGTAAGTCGGGGTATGATTTCACTTATAAATACGCATGAATTAATTTTAGTTGGGGCCGTAGACAAAAGAAAATAATAATTTAGAAAAAAATGTTTCATAAAATCTTAACACAAATACAAAATCGCAAACTGACGTTATATTGATGTAGAAAATTTCATACAATCTAACAAAGTAGTCTACCAGCTCAAAGAGTTTTTCTTACTCTAGCAAAATTTCCTCGCAGCATGCTAACAATATTTTTATTCCTTGTTTTGCTAAAAAAAATACGCTCATCATTGGAATCTATATTTTCTAAAATTTGTAACCCTTTTTCAATTTAACTGAGGCCTCCTGTCAAATTCCTATACGTCATTCTAGCTTCTGATTACACTGGGTCTGAAGAGTCAAGTTCTTCAAGGTCTTGCTCTTGCTCACGCATTTCTATGAGCTGATTAATTGTCAGCTCCTGATTGTGAGAATCCAGCAGTTCTTGAACGTCATCACTGTCCACTTCTAAATTTATTTGCCTGGCAAGATAAAGATTTTAGGTCATTCTTATCCAGTTTCTGTGTTATGTATTTCTTTTAAATTTGTATTACTGTATATCGTGTTCATTTGCTCAAAATTTCAGATTTTTTTCCATTAATTTTATTTGTATAATATTTTCTACTATTGCCATTTCTGTTATCTACTATCCTGATAACCGGTTTTTCTCAAAAATGTTTTTTGAAAATAAAACTGATTAATATCTCCAGCTAGCTTAGTGATGAACCAGGTCCGAAGCGGTGCAAGATGATATATATAAGAATTAAAAATAATTTATTGAACAACAGTTCACTTTTTTATCCTATTTTAAATATCTTTTCAAGGAAATTATTTATTTTTTTGAAAGGAATTCCTTTTTGCGAGGAGGCATTCTAAAGAGGATTAATTCTTTTTCACAAATAAGAAACAAACAAATACAACGATTTTAAAAAATAGTACATGGTGTCATGTGATACAATATTGCGTAACTGCGTAGCTGTTTGCTTTCCTCCCTTTTGTTGAGGAATTAAAAAGAGGGAAAACTCGTTAATTAATCGTGAAATTGAAATTTTGTATAAAATACCATACTTTTTCCGTTCTATTTTTAGAAAGAGGGAGGCATTCATTTTCCTTTTACTTTACAAAAATTTTGTCGTTCAGATTGATGAAAACTTTTAAAATCGAAGCTTTTCAATTCAATTTTTGACAGTTCTGCAAAAATAGATTGAATGGTTTACACATCATCAAAGCCGATTAGATGGTGCAAAAAAATCTTGCATCGTTTCGTTTGAGAGCTAGGCGCAGAAAGGTATATAAAAAATGGCTTCAAAATTGAAATAAAAAAAATGAATTACATAAGCTTTTTTTCCCCCGTGGTGTAATGTCACTTGACCATGGTTCAAAATTACGCGGACCGTCCCCAAAAGCCCTCATGTAGCTGAACAGTGGGACGTTAATATTCACTCACTCACCGAAGTGTAATACCGTCATCATCCATAGCTACAGTGTACTAAATATCAGACATCTGGATCTTTACATTTTTCCGCTACACCACACATACCCACACATTCAAACCTCTCTTTTTATTGATATAGATATGACCAATACTTTGCATGATTGGCTAGCATTACAAAGAAGAGCAAATGATAACTTTTTTTGGTTATGCTGCTTGAGATTATCTTCTCTAACTATATTCATACGCTTTTATTTTCGTTTTGAAATGTGCATGCTTAAAATGTAAAGAAAAAAAAATTCTATAATATAAAGCTCTGAATATAAAGGATTTTGTAATACACATTTAAAAAGTTCTCAATTTTGCTAAATTTAGTCAGATAAACCCTCAATGTTTTTTACAGATACAATGGATTTCCGATGCATCCACGTGGTTTTTGCAATTGTTCTTTGCGCAGCTAGCACTTACGCCATTTATCCACTTATGCCCAGCGAGGAGCTCCTGTCCATCGCTAGATGTGTTGGGACGTGTAAGTGTATTTTTTTCGCTTTTATTTTAAATATATCAGTTTGTGTAGATCTCATAATATTGAGCAAGAAATGATTAACATTGTGTTTTCATTTTCGGAACTGTTTCTTGTTAGGAAATATCGCTGGAAATATTTATTTTATACTAATCCATGTTCTAACACAATTATGTATACTTAGTCACTTTCATTACTTTAATAAAGTTTTTTCTGTTCTTTTTCAGCCAAGAACCAAACTCTCTGTGACGAATTCATGAAATGTCACTCATATTTGGCGAAACCAGTAAGTTAACCCTTAAATACATATTCATTAGTCTACATTCCAGTTCCACTTAATATTATTCAAAAACGTTGTATTAATTGAGGCTCTAAATTCTCGTTTTTGTGGGGTGTGGAATTTAGAGAGTGGAGTGTCAACTCGGATGTCAGCCTTTGACTGTGGATCAAAATTACGAAGTACAATCCTCGTGCATCTTAGAGAGGCGGCGTTAATAAACCTCCAGATTGTAAATTTCAGTTCTAAATATATTTAATCATATTTTTGTTCTGTTGTTGGAAATAGTGTTTCTGAACTGTAATAATAATTTTACGAACAATATTTTTTTTATGGATAATTTATTCAAACTATATATTATATTTTGAAGTTTGTTAGATAAAAGATCTGATTGTATGTAAATGTACATAATTAATATATATTTGCTGGTGAAAGATTGTGACGGATCTATACGCGGTTCCACTAATCCCTTCTTATATCTTTAAGATAAATATTTATTTCAACCAATTTTCATCGAGTAAGGGAACGTGATTTATGTAAATGAGGTACATTATATAAATTCGGTTTTCGCGGGTTGGCAGTAAGCGAGTTGTTGACACGTTGTAGTTAACACGCTGAAGTTGATACGTTTGTCGTGTACAAGTAGGAGTTAACATGAAGTATGAGAATTAGTTGTTAGTTGAAGATTGAAAAGTAGTGGAATTAGTTAAAGATTACAGAGCATGAGCCAACATCATTTGATCAAACCGAAGAGAGTGCCTGCAGGTTTCCAGTGTAGGATCCGATGCATAAAAGGTTCAGGTACTGTGCATTGGATTAAGTAGAAGCTAGTTATTAGTGAGCGACGTAGTTGTATTTGAGCGTATTGAAGCTGTCTTTGATTCTGTTGAGGGTCTATAGAATCTCACCTCCGCACTCTACTATATATCATATACCTTAATTAGAATTCTATTGTGTCTGTTTGATAATTTTTAATAAGAATTAATAAATTAATTAGATTGAAAACATGTCTGTGGATTATTCTGTTTTCCCACACATCTTACCAGGTTTACAGGTAGACAAGAGGTTCCGAGGTAAGAAGGAACCAAACGTTATCACAAGATGGTGAGGTCAAACACTATAAAATTTAATATAAATTGTAAAACATTTGAAAAATTGTTATAAATTAATTACTTCTCTTAATTAAGTAATTTTCTACTTTTTAATTAAATCAACATTTAAAAATTTTTCACTACTTTTCACTGTGAAATTTAAGAATATGTGAGCAAATGATTACTTAAACCTGCTCTTACAGAAGCTTGAGAAATAATAACCTAAGTTTCACTTGGATGCTTTTTAAAAAACAAAGGAAACTTTAATAACATAAATCATTTTTATTCTACAGGGAATTTTTCTTTCATCATTATTCGAAATTGCAACCAATAAATATCACGACAAACGAAAAAAAAAAGCAATTTATGAAAAAAATTAAAAACTCTCCTCACGTTAAAAATGCTAAGAATTTGAAATCCTATTTTAAAATTTTATATCCAGTTTTATAAAATAAGCAAGTAATTTTATAAGCATGTAATAACCGTTATAATTTTGTAGCATTCATGTGCATTACGCGATCTGAAATTGAATGTTACAGTTCGTAAAATGTTTTAAAACAGATGAAATGTAAATGACATGCTGCTGAAACTGATAACACTAGTCAACATCAAAATTGTTTCGGGCTCAAAAATAGTTTTTATGAAGTATTTTAGTCTGCTAAACACGAAAATCATCAAAACTTCAGATTAGCTCTTGTTTTCAAAAATCAAAACTCGCTATTCATAAATAGCTATATTTTTACTCATCTTTACTTTCTGTGTATAATCTTTTTGATGTTCATTTGAGCGCGTAGATGGAAGCTCTTGCCTCAGGAACGATTTTTATTTCAACGAAAGGCGTGTAACCGCGCCACCTTTCTTCAGGTGTGTTTTGAGTCTAACCTAAAGTATCAGCAGAACAAAGAACAGGCAATAGTGCACGATTCAAGTGATATTCGCTGTTTTTCGTCTTACAATTCAAGATAAATCAATTCAACTATATTTAGGTCTCAAAGGTAAGTGTGGTATAAGGAGTTTTAGACAGCAAAAAGTACGAGAACTATCAACAATTGGCGAAAGAACTCCTACAATATTTTCATGACACAGGATGCTATGTCTCTAAAGATCCATTTTTTGCATTCCATATTGATTTTTTCCCTAAAAACTGTGGAACTGTAAGCGGTGTGAACACGGTGAAAGGTTTCATCAAGATATCGCAGCAATGGAACGTTTTTATCAGGGTCGTCGGGATGAATCAATGCTCGCAAACTCCTGCTGGACAGGGATAACTTGGGATACTCGGACTTCGATTTACAAGAGGCAATTCAAAAGGAAATGTTCACAGGAAATAAACTAAAAAATACTACTGATATCTGATTATGAACACGGTTTCTAGAAACATGACTTATTGTACTGTATGTATTAGTTAATAATGTTTTGTTCTTCAAATTTACCAATAAATTGATGGATGGGCTGTGGTATATCTTAAAAACAAGAGCTAATAAATAAATTTCATTTACATATTCATTTTTTTCAACCCAAAATTAGTAAGAATAGGCTATTTAAAACTAGGAAACAGACAAAAAGTTGTTTTTTGTTGCCTAGTGTAATTATTCATAAAATAAGAAAAAATCCCAAGATTTGATAAAATACTTTGTTTTATTAAATGAATTTACTTTACACTTTTACTTACACTTTTTGTTGCAGTACTCAGATGCTTTCGCTGATTGCAAGAAAGTTCATTCTCCTGATGGAATTGGGCAATGCACCGAAGACCAAGAGCTCTACTTTTCCGAAGAAATTCGCGTCAAGGTAATGTATAGGGAAGTACGACGCGTGTCCGGAAACTAAGTACCTTTTTGAAAAAACTCACATAAAAAAATCTTTTTTTTTTCGTAACAAAGTTTATTTTTACATGAAAGAGCATGACGGAAACTATTTTTCTAAATAGTTACTGCCATTTTTCAGACATTTGTCATATCGTAAAACCAACTTGTCCATACCCTTTTGAAAGAAAGATGCTGCTAATGAAGAGAATTGAAATTTGTGGAAATTTATCACGAAGCAGTCTTACTGAGAACCGTCTGTTTTCACGAATTTTCTAATTCACTTTTTCAACCAAAGCATCATTAACAACAAAAAGCCGTGCAGTCTGTATTTCCTCATGAACATTGTTGCGCAAATCATTGAACTTTCGAGCTCATTATCTCACCATTCCATCACTAATTACATTTCCCCCATAAATCTCTGAAAGTTGACGATGAATTTCAACTCTCTTAACATTACTTGCATTCAAAAAACGGATTACAGAACGCCCTTCACAGTCGGCGGGATCGGCAATCGTCTTAAGCATTTTGCTCTCTAACACGTGTAAAAACAAATCAATCCGGCTGTAATGGCGTCTCTGAACTGACAATCGACCAAAGACACGTGTGCGCATGCGTTGAACTTGATACTACCACTGCTGTTGCGGTAGAACGAAACGGTATTTAGTTTCCGGAGACACCTCGTAGTAAAATTTGCAAAAAACACACAGGAACTCTGAAAAAAAATGTTTTGTAAAATATTTAATGTACTTTTAAACAAAAAGTTCCATACGCTGATTGATAAAATTTTTACTCTATTTTTTAACGCTTGAAAACACTTGATTTTTGCATATAAATATATTTTAATTTAAATATAACACAAAGAGGTTAAAAACATACAATGGATATAAATGCTTTACGTACTTTCATCAAAATGCTTAGCAAATGAGAGCCATATTTTTTTTTTATCAATGTGTTACAATCGTTATATTCAACAATTTCTTACAAATTTTAAGATTATATTCCTATCTTTTTGAGTCCTATAATAATAATCATCATAATAATAATCCTATCTGTTAATTTTCTACATTAATGTATTTTGTTTGTTATATATTTTGTTACATATAAGAGAGTATATTCTTAATTACAACAGTGCTATGTAAAAAGCTTTCATAATTTAATGCAAAAATGCCATTATCATTTATGCATTAAAGTTTGTGTGAAGTGACAGAAATGACTTTAGCTTAGTTTGAAAGCATTTTTTAGTGATTTATATACAAAAAACGTTATTTGACCGTTAACTACGAATACATTTACTTAATATTTTAATATTAGTGTCTTATCTGGAATATATTGATTTAAACAATGTTTTAAGAAATAATTAATATTTGAAATAAATAATGTTTTAAATTATTTTAATAATCTAATAAAAACTTTGTGAACAAGTAACTGAAGGTAAAAAAGAAAAAGTCATACGGTTGCTCATTTTAAAATGCCCGTTCATTAATTATTGTTTTCTTTTTCAGTTGGATGACTGCGTTAGACAAACAGTAACCCAAGTAAGTTCTTTTTATTATTAAAATCAAAAATAAACATGACGTATTTTAAAAAAAAATATTTCCTTTATTCTTTACTCTTTACCGTACCAATAATAGTTATAAATGTTACGTGACATTGAAAATACAATACCAAAAAGTGGTCAGTAAATTTTGAAAAATTTCAGGCTAAGTCACCTTAATTAATAAAGAAAATGAGGGGAACTGTATACTCTTTGGCACAGGATGAATAAGATATAAAGAAAGGAAATTGCAGAAAGGGCAATACTCCAGCCGGTATTTCTGCCATGGAAACATTGTGGAAAATTCTTTCTAGTTTAAGAGGTCACATGATATAGCAAGGAACAGCAAATTATCACTAGCCGAGGCAGTTCCAGCATATAGACTATTTCAGAGGTATGGGTTATGGTTAAACATTGAGAAAAGCAGGTTGGTTTATACATAAAATCTCAGTTGATACCACTCTAGATTCCCCCACAGTGGACCAGATATTGCAAAAATGATTAAAATGAGGAATTGGAGCAAGTTTGAGGAGTGCTAGATGTGTTCAGGCGTCTGTACTCTTGAATCGAAGCATAAATAACACTAACTAACATAATGCACACTAGCAAGCATAGCTGCTCCACTGCCCACTTCTTCTGGTATTTTTTAGAAAATACAGGATAGCCTTCATGGTCCCATATCATGAGAGACTGCCATTCCATAGATTTCAAGTGACTTGCACTCATGGTACTTCTTAATAAGACTGCCATTGGCACTACAACACAGACAATTCCGTCTGCAATGGTACTATGTTAGAGCGTCTTGGACGACCAAATGGTACAGGGGCACGTTCGCTGACAGTGAGTCTTGTTCCGTTTCTTCAATGAAAGTCGCCGTGTATGTAGGGTTGACGAGGTACCAGATACAATTACCAGCCGCATTTATGGAACGCCTCACTGCGTGATAACATTGCATCATGGTTTGGTGTGCCATTGCATATGATGGTAGGCCACCTCTGGTTTGTATTCAGAGCGACATGATGGCTCAACAATACGTTTTAGAACGTGCTTCGCCCGGAGACACTCCCCTTCTTTCGAGGGTAGATCAATGCCCTGTACCAGCTGGATAACGACCAGCCGCACGGTGCAGAAGCAGCCAATGTTCTCTAAAAGATGTACAGAGGCTTCTCCGTCCACCATCCTCTCCTAATCCTTCACCAATAGAACACATCTAGGACGTGACAGAATGCCGCTCGCATGCCCTGCGTACACCCCGTTCACACGACGAACTATAACAAATGGTTGACAGAAAATGGAAAGCCATCCGTACTCTCATTGACTCTATATTTAACCGTGTTGCTTCGTGTATCGTATTCATTCTAAAATAAGCATCATTCATTCTTTGTTGTCTCTCTCTGTCGAGTTTTTAATTTTCTAACCACTCTTTGGTGTTGCATTTTCAATGTCACAAAGTGCATTTTTTCATTCATTATTTTACTCATTATTATTTATTCATTCGAGTGTATTACTAATCATTCTCCTTTTTTAATATTTGTATGTACTACTCGGGCCAAAATATGTCCGGAATGCATCCTCTAAAATATTTTAGAAAATATCATCCGCAATTATTTTTAAAAGACTTCTGTAAACATGCACAAACGATCAGGGATTTAATTTATTTTATCGTTTGAAAAACAAATTTGTTTTAATTAGAGAAAAGTTATCATTTCGTTGATATTCCAAAATGTCGAGTGACAAATGAACAAAGAATATGTCTTAAATTTTGCTTTTGATACAGAAACAGCTCAGCATTTAAATGAATGGCGCTTGAAATGCGAAGCGGAAAGATCACTTTAAAGTCGTAGTGTGGTAAGAGTTCATTATTTGAGTGCTCTAAGCCGTTTTCTTGAATCAATTCGTCAGAAAAAGACCTAAATTATTACAAAGTAACTAGAGTTTTGTATCACACGATGCGTCTCCTCACTGATCCATCATTATTCACGATTTTTTGACAACACATCCAAGTCTACAAGGTCTGCATCCATTTATATTAGTATAGTGGGAATTCTTCTTATTTCTACGTTTGAAACTGTATCGTTGTGGTCAAAGTTTTGAATCCAGTAAAGTAATAAACGAAAATTCAATACGAATCTTGAAGGAGTTTCCCAAAAACGACTTCGTGGCTTGGAAAGTCCAGTAGTCATGGTCACGAATTAGTGGCCGGTGTGACATGAGTTCGAGTTCTAGTACCATTGAAGACTTGTCGTGCAAAGGGGTTGATGCTCGTTATTTCGTCACTCGCATAGAAGTGAAGTTAATAGAGTGGGATGCCAGCTAAAGTATCATCATTACTTGAAAAAGGTTCAAAATTTCAAAGGTTCGTCGCCAATTGTCGTTTTGCTTTAGTGTGTCACTTTCTCACTTAAAAAACGACTTGGTGAATAAGAAAACTCTTTGAAGAAGTGCATTGAGATGTGTGGAGATTACTTTGAAGGAAATATAGTATAATTATTCACCAATTAATTGATACCCTTTGTTTCATGATATCATTCCTGGAATTTTTTGACAACAGAAGTATAATAAATAGGATATTATCATGCTTGAGTATTGTACATGTAAATGTAATTAGAGCTAAGTTTTACAAAATTCTCATTGTCTAATTTATATTTTTCAAGGATTTGAATGAGGAAGAAACTGCAGAGATGGACAAATTCCAGGTAATTCGGATTTCTTTTTTATGTGTTTAACTTTTAACTTCCTGATGGTTAATATGCTTCACGTTCATAGGATTATTTAGATATTTATTTGTTATGAAATTTAAAAATGAAGAGTAGAAAATTGCTATAAATAAGTAATGAATCAATTCTTAGTACAATGAATGAATTCTACTACTTTAAATATTTAAACTTTAATTATAACTTATAGAAAATATTTTTTCAAACTTTTGGGTCTATCTTTTTGGTGCATTGTCAAAGAGTTAATACATTTATAAATCATAAAATAAAATATTCAAAAAAAGCTTATCAAAGGCATTTTAAAAGAACATTACCTGTGGATATAAAAGATAATTCTAGTCATGTTATTAAAAGTTTTTAATAATGTATTAATAATATTAATAAATAAAGTAAAAAAAGTAATAATAAATAAAATAATTATAAATGTTCACTGATTACTTCAATACATTTTAATTTCTTTACTTTTTACAAATAAAAAATTGACTTTTTCTTCATTTGATTCTTTTCCAATTTTCCTTCAAAAATAATTACTTTAATTTTTTTTAAAAGCATTTTTTAAAAATTTTATTATTTTATACAATTTAGCAATGTGTCCAAAAATTAGTCACGAAAATAGTTTATTTTATGTTAATTCTCTAAATTAAACTTTCATTTTCCTACAAAGGTCTTTTAAACATATCGATTTTTTCTTGTAATTTAATCAAGGGAAATTATTAAAAATCTATATTTTTCTTGCTTCAGACAATTTTTTTTGGATATGTTACCGGCAAAGTATGAAATGCGGGCATTCTATAGAATGCCTAGGCATTCTATACAATGCCGGACGTTTTTAGGAAAAGTATGAAATATGAGATTGATTACATACTTTGCCTAGGCATTGTATAGAATGCCCAGGCATTCTATAGAATGCCTAAAGCTATTTAGGCAATGTATGAAAAAAGGTCATGATAAGGATATTATATCAATGACTTACATTCCTAAAAGTACATATGGTTATTCTGACAAAATAATGAGACTGCCATTAAAAAAAATTATTGTTAAATTGTGATTTCGCATATACTTGGTATTAAAATTCCTTCAGAAGTTCCAAGTTGATAGAAACCATCCTATTTCTCCCTCATTACAAGTGCCAATATATTGGCATTTCGAAAAAAAAAATCAATGTTTTGTATTACAATACCTTTTTAAAAAAAATAATTTTCTGTTTTTTTCTGACAAATTTCACGTAGGTGGATGTACAGTTCAATATCATAACGAGTAACATTTTTGTACTTGGTTGAAAGTTCTTTCCGAATTCTATCATATCCCCAGAATCATGAAATTAATTTTGCTCTTGGCAAATTAAATTCCTAGAACAAGCTCACTTCGTCAAACTGGGTGTCAAAATTACCGGAGGCAATTGGTATCGCTTACATGATGTCGTACTAAAAAGGGATACCAGTCCCTGGAGAATGTAGTAGGTCTGAAAATGGTAAAAATATGAATCTGCATCCCCATTATGAAAAAAAAAGAATCCGTGACGTAATACTGTATTGCAGTTCTTCCCAACAGTTTTCTCTTCCGGACCAGTCAACGTTTAATAATTTTACGGCAGCCCGCTGAGGGTGGGACGTTGATTATTTATATTTTAAATTGTTTTGATTTTATAATTTAATTGTATTTAAACATGCCTTCAGAGTAAAATTCAGTTGCACCAAAATAATTATAAAATGATTTCACATAAATATAAAGTGATTTTTATGGAAAGTCGCACACACACGAAAAAAATACACCCCAGTAAATATAATGGAAATAATTTAATGCTCCTTGAGTGACCTGATACCCTTTGATCCACGGAACAAGGGTTGGGGACCACTGTTTTATGGTGCTGACGCTTTTTTTAACAGTTTAAATGA
>BMAO01036933.1:0-95331 GCA_019973975.1 Trichonephila clavata
ATTATGTACTTAATTTCGAATTATTTGTATTTTTAAGGCTTAATATATATATATATATATATATTATATATTATAGGATGCATTTTTGTTCGTCAGAATTATTCAGGTTTTATAGTTGTGTATTGATGTGAACACACACAATTTATCTTTTTTAATTATAATTTCTGGCTTTGGAGAGGGCTGGCATTTTCCACTTTGTCCAGGGCGGCAAAACTGCTAGAGCCGGCCCTGATGGTATCGATTTTCCCTAATGTGCAGACATACTTTTGAAAATATATTTAACAATACCGATACCAAATGTATCAGGTGAGTGATCTTTTTCAGTTTTAAGACGCGTTAAAATTATTTAAGAATGCTATGGGAGAGGAGACAAGATGAACAACCTTGACATATTACGTATAAAATAAAATTTTTTGGACAAAATAGACACGGGAAAAAATTGATGAATTTGCCAAAAAGAAATCAAGACAACGTTTTACAGCAAAATTGCACAAGCTCTTTAATAAAGTTTTTAATTTTTTAAAAATTTTTGGTTTATCTTGAGCAATTGAGTTTCAATATAGCTATGCATTTTATTACGAGATTTTAAGTTTAACGAACCTTTTCACTATTTTAGTTTTTTACTCTTGAATTCATGGGCCTCAAACCTTTTACCGCCAGGGTCCTCCAACTAACTTAATCCGTCTCTGTCTTTGTATTGGAATCAGATCTCGAACGCCACTTATATAAATGTCGAAGTTTCAGTGTTATTTAAAAAAATTATTTCAGGATATTACTGGAATCTGTCATTAAATGTAATTTTCTAATATATAAAAGAAAGTTTTTTTAAAAAAATGAAAATGAAATGAATTTAAGGCATCAGATAATTCAGTATTATAAAAAGGTTTTTTCGACTGGAAAACACCCTAAATTGTATTAAAATGATTTCATCCTATATATGAATTTCACAAACTCCCCAGTTATTTCATTTCATACTTACTGTTTCCATAAAATTCATCAGGTTTAGAAAGTTTTATTGCAATTTTTATATTCATTTGCTTGCATTAGAATTTATATTTATATTATATTATGAAAAATGCCGCCCCTCTCACCAAAGTAAAAAAAAACTATTATTAAAAGATAAAAATTGGTCATAAATGCACACCTATAAAACTTGAATATTCCTTGCGAAGAAAAAGAGAGCTAACAGTTCATATATATGTATATATATATATTAAAAACTAAAACATAAGAAATTACCACTGGTTTTTTTTTCTTTCTGACTTTTAATTCTGAAAACTTTCTGATCAATTTGTTCAGCTATTTCATGTTCGATAGCCAATGTAGCTAAGCCATTTAATCTATCTTTAAAATTTGTGAACTGTAAGAAATTTTTTATTAATTTTAATTTTGAGAAACTAATATCTACACTTGCCAAACTTATTAGCAAAGAAAGCAAAATAAATGCAATAGCAAGATTTGGAGCAAATTCTAAAACAGAAATAAATTTTAAAACTTCCACTAGGCTTTTTTTTTTAAACTGACATTTTTTCATCTGCTCAATCAAGCGCGTTTACATCCAATGATTCTCCGTCGGTCAACATCAGGCCTGCCCCCACATATCTAGTAAATTTAGCCCTAATTTTTTTTTTAAGTTTCTTAACTATTAAATTTGAAAGTTCTCCTCCAGTTAATCTTTCAACTGGAAGGAAACCAAAAAAAAAAAAAAAAAAAACTTCGTTAGAGTTAGATTTTTTAATACATGTATACCTTACCATAAATGTCATTTACTCGAACTTGCTGGCATCAGGGGCGCAATCTAAAATTATCGAATAATATTTAGCTTGTTTAATTTTATGAACAATGTGTAATTTAATATTCTCATATAAAAGAGAAATTATCTCGTTCTGAATATTTCTCCCTAGATAGTATACTTTAACTTCCTTTTCCAAATTTTCCATAACAAAAAAAAAAGGTATTTTTAAAATTTGGTCCAAATGCCGCCCCGGACATGGGTCCGGTTTGTCCGACCCTAGAGCCGCCCCTGTCTGAGAAGTCCTAAGTTTTTGTATGTATTCTAAGGGGGGGGGGAATTTCTAGTGCTCTTCTTAAAAAAATTCGCATTTATATTTATATACGAAATGTTCACTTAAACTTTTTGCTAGATATAATTTAACAGAAATACTTTTATAAATTTTGTCTAACATATTTTTTACGGTTCAGTTTTATTAACTTAAATGTTTGAATTTTACTGTTGCATTGACAAAGTATTTTATACGTGCTTCAGCATTCGATTTTTAAGAAATTTAAAAGAATTTTGTATGTGAATTTGTATCTTTAATTTCTAAATAAAATATAAACTTTGTACTTTTAAAATCTTTTAATTACATGTTTCGAAAATAAGATATAAATGTTTGTCATGCATAACATTGTTTGCAGCTTCTTGATCTTACAAATTTCTGAGTGCATGTGAATACTTGGTACATATGTTGTTAATTGTATTGCGATTTACGATTACTTGTAACAAAATGAAGCTCTTATAGCCTACCTAGCGAATTTTTGAAATTGCATATGAAGTTTTATTTTTCACTTTTTTCAGCAAAGTACAAACTTTAAAGCATCAAAAAAAAATTTGTTATGGAATTATTCAATTTTTTTCTATAGCAAAAAGTATGAACATAAAAAGAATAAAAACTTATTGGCTTTCTTCCTTTCTCATTAGATAACTTTTGAAGGATGTGTACAGTACAGTCCTACATTGAAAACGGAAGAATGCTTATGTATTCTGAAAAAACCTAAAATTTTAAATTTATCTTCTATTCAAGTATTTCTTAAAATTAAAGACAAATTTAAACAATGAGAGAAAATCCTTCCTTTCCTTTGTGTATATGGTGTTGCGAATTTTACTTATTGAAAATTTATGTTATTTTTCAATTTTTTTCGTTTTTCCAAGTGTTACTTGAAAATAAGCTTCAGGTTCCATAAAAAACACAGAAAGCTATTTCTTCTTGATAATTTTTTTAATAACAGAATTATTCATAATAAGCTATTTTCCTGTTTGAGTATTTCGCCACCACTCGTATCTGTAGTATCTTATGTAATTTTGTCCCACTCCTCTGTTCTTTTGCAGGTTGTTTTTTTAAAAAAAAATAATTATAATAATATTGTATCATTTTCATGCTTATTTTTTGTATCATTTTCTATCTATCCCATGTTAAATCGAACCTGGTTAATCTTTCTCACTAAAGTTTACTCAGGAAAACTCATACACATACATGTAAGTAGTATGTACCTTTACTTTCCTCTGTGAGTGAATTTTAACATCACCCTGTTCAGTTACACGAGGGATTTTAGCGACGAACCTCGTAATTTTGAACCATGGTCAAGTGACGAAGACGACGCCCGAGCTGGCATCCCCTCTCCTAACTACCACACCACACCAACGGGAGGACATTTGAGCAGTCGACAGATTTGACATCCATCGCCCCCCTACACGGCGGGTCTTCAGTGGTACTGGGCTCGAACTCATGACATGCCAGCCACGAGTCTGTTACCTTGACCACTAGGCTAACGGTGCCACTTCCTATGTTCTGCAGAGCATAATAAAGGGCTGATTTTAAAGTAGCTTTGTATATTTAAAATACTAATATATTTTTACTTGATAAAGCCCAATCAAAATAGGACCCTCGGTTTTTGTTTTTTTGTTGCACTAGGGCCTTTGGTTACCTAGTTACGCCCCTTATATAACTCTAGATTAAATAAAAAAAATAATAGTGTATTTCCAATCCGAACAGTCTGGAGAGTAAAATGTCAACTCAGGTGTCATCCTCCTCAATTCACCGTGATTTAAAATTGCGAAGTTCGTCCCCTCTATACCCCTCACATTGTATCGCCCAACGAAATTCAATCAGGAAATTAACGAAAAATCTATTTGTTTACTTTTATTATAGTAGAAGTTTCTGTTCACATCTATATTTTTTTATTTCAGAGAGCGCAATTACTGTTGGATATTGATTAGGTTTGCTTTCAAACGTTTCTAGCATTCTGTATTAATTTTTAAAAATACGTTTCAAAAATAGATTTTTACAATGTATAAAGGTACTATCCTTCCTTACGTGTTTTTAAAAATTATATATTTTTTGGAAAAAAATTAAATTTTATAAAAACAACAAGTTAAATCAATGATTTTCAAACATTCATTTTTTAAGTTAGCAACCTAAAAAGGAATCAGCAAAAAAGTAAACGAAAAATATTCATATTTCTTAGAAAATTTAAAATATGTATATGTGTTCTACTTCTATGGTCATTTTGCTTTGACCTTTTTTATCTCGCTATAATCTTAAATAAAGTTTTCACATACCGTCGAATAGTTATAAAAATAGACTTCTAAAATAGAAGCATGACTCTTCGATATTTTTCTTACAATTATATTTTCATTAAATTTCTCACAAACAAATTCCGTTGAAAAACTTAATAAAAGTGTAATAATGATAATGTTTGATGTGCAGCATAGTGAGATACATAATAGCAATTATTTTCCAGTATTCATTAAAATGTATATTTTTATGTTATTACCTACTTTACAAAAACTCACAAAAAATTATTAATCCAGTTACATTTAAACTATTTTGCGTTCTAATCAAGATAAAGCGTTAAAAATATCTAGCCAAAATAATAAATCAGGAAAAAAGAAACAAGAAAAAATGTTCCCAGGTTTTCATAATAAGCAGATTGTCCTGTTCCTCTTCAAAGTGTTGTAAAATAGCCCCCCCCCCCCTGTGAATCATGAGATGGGTCAATTACAAAGGAAAGTATTGCATTCACCATCTAAGATAGGAGATAAAAGCCCTGACTGGCTAGGCGCTCCTATAGAAAACTTCCCTGTAAAAGGAAAGTATTTAGGGAGTGGAGACAAACTAACATTTCTTCCCTTTCTTCCTCTAGGAGGGTCCATTTATTAATCATACTGTAGCACCACACTTTCCTCTCTTTCATAGCAATTCTCCAAATAAAATATCAGAAAAATTAATTTGAATAGAGACATGATAGAAAAATCAAAAGTATGAAAAAACATTCACTTTGAAATAATGGGGAATAGTGAAAGAAAAAAAAGAACAACAAATTAAATTTACATTCAACCATTATTTTAATTAAATTCTTTTTGTTTTTAATAGAAAGGACTGAGAATTATTGGAGTAATTCAATATCATTCATTTTCAGTTTTCATGTCCTTAATTTAATGTTACTGAGTTACACACAGCAAAGATTTTGCCACTTTCTTCTATTAAACTAAGGTAGTGATTTTTCCCTTTTGTGAGCATAATTTGTCCAGGCATAGAATGTTCCATAATACATTAAATTTGAAATAGTATATGGCTGTGGAAATTATCTAAAATCTGAACTTTTAAATAACTTCAGCAATAAGTTTTAAAATTTTAATTAATCATGAATTGTACACAATTTATTAAAATGCTTTTAAAATTTCAGAAATATAATCCCTGGGTTAGAGTTGGAAAGATAGTAGTGTTTTGAAAAAGAAATTTAAAAACTGAATTCATATCTGCTTAAATAAAATAAAAGAAACTGAATACAAAGAAGTATAACATTTCAGTCAACACTGAAATTCTAAAAATCACAGCTTCCTGTTGTGAATGTGTGGAATTTAGGAGAATGAAATGTTATCTGATTAAATCCTCCACATAAAAAGTATACAAAGATAGCATGTCAAGTTATTGAGATTTTATACATATATTGACAGAAATTTTATACATATGAAACAATTTTTTACAAATACTTCCTCTCTAAATTATATATATATTGACATAAAAAATAGTTAAGAGGAATAGTGAGCAAATATTATTCCTTCCTATCAAAAATGCCTTTTCAAAATGAATAGCTGCTTCAATATATTAAGATGGCAAAGATTTTGAAGTTCAAAATGTAATATATATATAGATTTTTTTTTACAAATAAATTATTTTATTATAGTTATACTGTGGTGAGGTAGTATGTTGGTCAAGAAATATTTATACCAAAATAAACAATTTTTGTTTTATTTTTTAATAATGATATGTTTTTAATACTTATATAAAAAACAAATTAAAATTCAGTATTCATTTTTTTTAAAAATAATAAATCTGCAACCCTTCTAAATTATTTTGAAGTACCGTCATATTTCTCAAAAGCATGAATATTTTTCAGAGCATCTTTTTCTATTATGATCTTATTTAAGTCAGGGCAGTTTTGTTACAAAAAGCTGCTGAATTGTTCATGGTGCTAAATACTGGCTAAGTTGCAGCCTAAGTGCCAGGAAGAAAAAATGGGGAACTCTGACACTTTTAAACATTTAAAAAATTATAACTTCAGGTTCTTATTAAAATATGCAGTTATATTTTCATCTACCTCTGAAATTGGCACATCTTATTGGACTAAGTGAAGGCATTTCTGGACAGTGTAGCATTGATAATTAAAAAAATATATGCAATAAATTTAGGACTAAAACTGAGTAGTGAAAAATTGAAGCAAGCACTGAACATTCGGAACAGTAACGGGAAATTTGGGATAATGTACAATCAAGTTCAAAGGAAATTATTAAAGGAATTAAACATGAGAAAGAAAAAATGTATTAATCTTTCTTTTTAACAACCCCCAAATTAAAAGAAAAAAAAGGAGGAAGAAAAACTTATACATTTTTCTTCATTAAAGTAAAATTTTCAGGAAAAATCAATCTCATTTTTTAAAACAAATATTTAATTTGTATATCTCAATACATCAATTTCAAATTTTTATTTCAAGAAATTATAATTCAATGAAAGAAAACAGCCACTGTCATGTAATAATATATTCCTATAATTAGAAATCTTATTTTTTTTAAAAAAGAATTCTGTATGAAAAAAAAATTTTTTTTTCGAAACCTATAACAAAACCTCGTTTTCACTGGAATATGTGTTCCAAGCAAAATATACATTAAGGTATTTTGAAATTTTAGCATTATTTTCCTGCCATTAATAATTAATTTTGAAGTACTGAAAACTTATTTTAAAATTATCTCTACTCAATATAGCTAAAAAAAATAATAATACTGTTTCATGAAATTTACTTTAAACTTTTTTTTAAAAAAAAGTACATCCAATACTACTGATGATTGAAATGATTATAATACTATACTTTTTAATAATTTTTTAAAATGTTTTCAGCTTTATACTACATAATTTTAAGTTTAATCATGTTTTAAGCATAGCTGAAATCTGAATCTTATTGTGAACAATGTTTATAATGAATTTTGAGCAAAGTAAGAACAGAACTGAAAAATAAATTATCCCCTTTGTATATTAGCGAAATCACAATATAAACATAATTTTGGACTGTTTTTTAACTGAAAAATTATATGGAATTGAAGTCAATTTTTGTTTAGCATAAGCTGAAAATAATTTTAATTCTAAACAGTATTTAAAAGGCAATGCATGTAATTCCTACCATTTTATAACAGTCAATATGATATAGATAAATATAAAACACAATTTTCTTCTTTTATCATTAATACATACATATAATTATATATATATATATATATAAATATTTTTCTAGTTATGTTTCTTAGAATCTGTTTTCTATCATTTAGCTTTGTGGGTAGTATAATTTTTGTCTTATTATTTTTTTTTCATTTTATTATACTACCGTAATTTCGCACGTATAGTCCGCAGACACGATTTTATATAAAAAAAATTTCAAAAATCGTCAGATAGTCCACACCACTAGATAGTCCGCGGACTATACGTCCGAAATTACGTTATTTTAATACGGCAATATTAATGTATTTTAGAAACAAAGAACTAAGCATAAATGGAAAAAAAGTACTTCCTTACTAATATACCTTCAGAAATAAAACACTAAATACAAATAAAAAACAGTGCTTACTAATTAATCATATATTAATTAATCACACATTCTACTACATTAACGAAAACCTTCAAAGTCCGATTCATCGGTATCAGAATTAAACAGTTCTAATATATTGTTACGAATTCTGTAAATTGGTGTAATTTGTCTTATGATAATGAATGTTATATGTATCCCATTGTATTTCAATAGCAAGTCGCCAAATTGGCGAGATATTGGCTCATTGGCGATGTTTTAGGCAACTAATTTTTGTCGCCAAATTTGGCGACATTTCGCCAAGTTTGGCGACGGAAGTTGGAAACCTTGGCGGCAGAGAGAATTTTCTAGAGGGATCCTGATTTCTTGAATTCTCTCCAAGGTTCTGGATTTTTCTAATATGACATAACTTCCTGTTAGTGACGTCACTTCCGGCAGAGAGCATATAAAAACAAGCACGAAAGATTACGAGTTGTATTGGAGCCTTAGACAGCAAGCAAGCTGTAGGCTGGTGACTGAGCTATTGAATGCGCAGTGTTCTTCTTGTAGTCTTCGTTAAATAAATAGCTTTATTTATTTTTTAAAAATGATTCTGCTTATTGAATTTACTCTAAGCACATCGCAGGAAATTCGTAACAAATTGGCGTCAGAAGTGGGATCGAATAGTGAAGATAAAGGAAAATGGCTGATCTTCATCGAGAATCTCTGTCGAAACTCACTGTGGCCGCATTGAAAGACGAACTGTCGGCGAGGAATTTGCCCACATCAGGACTGAAAGATGACTTGATCGAACGTCTTCGAGAAGCTCTTGAAAGAGAGCAAAGTTGTGGTGGTATATCCGACAACGTTGGTGAAACGAATGATCAGAGTAAGAAAGCTGCGGAAGAAAAGCAGAAGGAAGAATCCGCATTGGGAAGACAAATTAACGCAACTTTTGTCATTCATGACAGAAATGTAAGCTGGACAAGTTGAAATGAAAACAGAAATGAAAGCAGGACAAGTCGAAATGAAAGCAGGACAAGTCGAAATGAAAGCAGGGCAAGCAGAAATGAAATCTGAGATGAAGGAAATTAATAACGCCGTGAAGGTAGCCAATGCTAAAGTAGAGGAATTTGAAGGAAGATTAGAAGAAATGGAAAAGAAATTTGAGAAATTGAAGCAAGAAATGGAAGTTCAAGTTACTGAAGAATCAAGAGAGTCCTATGAAACTCCTCAAGAATTTGGATTGGCTGCTGCAAATCAATCTCAAAATGCTCGATATATGCCTGTTGTCAACAGACCCTGTATGAAATTACTGCCGTATGACGGACAAACATCTTGGCAGGTGTATAAGACGCAGTTCGTCATTGTCGCAGAAGCTAATGGCTGGGATCCAATTACCAAAGCTCGCCAATTGGCTTCTTCTCTCCGAGCCGAAGCTGCAGATATACTGAGGACCATTCCCGATAATGAACAGTTAAATTTTGATGCTCTTTCAAGTGCCCTAGAGTTGCGTTTTGGCGAGAAATGCCTGAAGGATTATAGCCGACTTCAGTTAAAGACTCGCCAACAAAAACCCAACGAAACCCTTCAAGAGCTCGCAACGGACATTGAAAAGCTGTCCCACCTCGCCTTCTCCGATTGTCCTACTGAAGTAAGAGAGACTTTAGCTGTGCAGTATTTCGTCGATGGCGTCAGAGACGTAGAAATACAAAAGGCACTACGAATGGCGGAAACTAAGGATCTGAAGTCCGCTTTAGTCTACGCGATCAAGTTTGAAGCGGCACAACAAGCATCGAGAAGGGATCGTCACTTTATCAGAGGTGCGGAGGTGAAACGAGATGAGGATCCTTTACTTAAAGTTATGACACAACTGTTAGAGGAGTTCCGGGGGATGAAGCAGAGGTCTGGAGAGGAGACAGGCAAATTTAAAAGAAACAACGCCCGTTGCTGGAAATGTGGAGCAGAAGGCCATCTCCAAAGGCAATGCCAGGCTCACCAAGATCAACGGCCTAGGAGCCTGTCGAGGAATAATACTCAGGAAAACTAGGTAGTGGCGGTCTCGCGGGGCGGAGGTTGCCAGAGAATGAAAAGCCCCATTTTGAAGTGTTACAAATTTCATCAAGCAGCGAGAATGGACTGTTTATTGAAGCGAATGTAAATGGATTTCCGTGTCAAATGGTCGTTGACACAGGGGCCAATGTCACCATTTTGCGCCAAGATTTAGCACAACAATTTGGCGTAAAAATTCTTCGGACACCGCCCTGCGTTACCCTTCAGACCGTGAAAGGGGATAAAATCCCCATTATTGGCAAGATGCATATAACAATTAAGTTTGAAAATGTGTTATATGGCCATACCGTGTTTGTAGCTGAAATCACCGACATTTTTATACTCGGTTTGGACTTCTTAACAAAACATAATTTTGTAATTAACTTTGAGAATAATGTGCTACGCTCAAATTCGGAAGATGTAGCGTTATTCCAGTTAGGAGCTGTTGAAAGAGAACCGTGTCATCGAATAACTTGTAAAAGTGATATTACTATTCCAGCTCGAATTGAGATGCTTGTAAGAGGGGCCGCTGAGAAAAGTCAAAACTTTCGACATGGTCTAACTGAAATTCCGGACTCTGAAAATTTTCCAAAAGGAGTATTGGTTGCTTCCGCACTGGTAGATCTTTCGAAGGAAACTGTACCAGTCAGAGTTGTTAATCTAACTGGTAATCCTAAAACAATCAGGAAAGGCGACGTATTAGCAACATGTGCTCCAGTCACCTGTATACAGAAACATCCCGAAATCATGTCGAAAAAGCCTTCTAAAGAACTCGAACTGAATCTGTTGAAGCCCACTGAATTGAATGAGGAACAGAAAAGTGTAGCATGGATGCTTATTGACGAATACGAGGAACTGTTTTCCTGTACATCTGGTGACCTCGGGAGAACGAAATTGGCTCAACATCGAATTGAAACTGGGAATCACTCTCCTATTAAACAGAATCCCCGAAGACTACCAATTGCTAAGACAACAGAAGTTAAAGATCTACTAAGGGACATGCAGGAACGAGATGTCATCGAGCCTTCGTCGAGTCCCTGGGCTTCTCCCATCGTGTTAGCCCGAAAGAAAGATGGATCTACGAGATTTTGTGTAGACTATCGACGGCTCAATGATGTCACAAAAAAGGACAGTTATCCACTTCCACGAATCGATGACACGTTAGACATTCTTAGCGGAAACAAGTGGTTCTCTACCTTGGATTTGAAAAGCGGTTATTGGCAAATAGAGATACATCCTGAAGACCGTGAAAAGACAGCATTCACGACAGGAGGACAAGGACTTTGGCAGTTTAAGGTCATGCCGTTTGGTCTCTGTAATGCACCAGCTACCTTCGAATGCCTCATGGAGACAGTGTTGAACGGACTCACTCCTGAAGCTTGCCTTGTTTATTTAGACGACATCATCATTGTAGGGAAAAGTTTCGAGGAACACCTCAGCAACCTAAGGAGAGTATTTGAAAAATTGAAAGAGGCCAAATTGAAGCTAAACCCCTCCAAATGCAACTTATTCCGTCACGAGGTGAATTATCTGGGTCACATAATTTCTGCTGATGGTGTTAGAACTGATCCACAGAAAGTGTCAGCTGTAAAAGACTGGAGGCGCCCTAAAAATGTGCATGAGCTTAGAAGTTTTCTCGGTCTGTGCACATATAACAGAAGATTTGTTAAAGGATTTTCTTCAATCGCGAGACCTCTCCACAGGCTGACTGAAAACAAACAGAAGTTCTTGTGGACAGACGAATGCGAGGAAGCATTTAATAGCTTGAAGGCGGCTCTAACATCGTCTCCCATTCTAGTTTATCCGGATCCCGAAAAGCAATTCATTCTTGACACGGACGCAAGCCATGAAAGTGTCGGAGCAGTTTTATCCCAAGAAATTAACGGCCAAGAACATGTCATCGCATACTGGAGCAAGTGTCTTTCAAAGCCTGAAAGAAATTACTGCGTCACCAGAAAAGAATTACTGGCCATTGTAAAAGCTGTTGAGAACTTTCATAATTATCTTTACGGTCGGAAGTTTTTGCTCCGAACGGATCATGCGTCCCTGACATGGCTTTTAAATTTTAAGAACACCGAAGGCCAGATAGCTAGATGGATTCAGAAACTTGAAGAGTACGATTTCGACATCAAACATCGCAAGGGGTCCCTTCATGGTAATGCTGACGCCTTATCAAGGAGACCATGCTCGAATGCTTGTTCTTACTGCACTACAGTCGAGAAGAAATATGACATGATAACACCTGTCATTCGTCAAATAAAGGATTCGGTATCGACACAAATAGACCGTCGGACCGATGAAGAAGTCAGAGAAGCTCAACTTACGGATCCCGACATAAAACCTATCTTGGAACTTCTTGAATCATCTAGCACTAGACCCAGTTGGCAAGATATCTCCAGCTATCGTCCGGATAGCAAACGCTATTGGGCTCTCTGGGATTCACTCCATATTCGTAATGGTGTATTATACAGAAAATGGGAGTCTGAGGATGGCAAAACATCAAAATGGCAATTAGTACTCCCACGATCAAGAATACCGGAAGTGTTGGAACAATTACACAGTAGTCCAACCGGAGGTCATTTTGGAATATTGAAGACCATCCAAAAGGTTCGGGAGCGGTTTTTCTGGAGCAAAGTAAGAGATGACGTAGAAAGATGGTGCAAGTCCTGCGATGCATGTGGGGCCCGAAAAGGACCCAAAACACGTTGCCGTGGAAAATTACGGCGCTATAATGTAGGGGCACCATTTGAAAGAATCGCGTTGGACATCTTAGGGCCTCTCCCACGTTCAAATGATGGCTACAAATACATCTTAGTTGTCAAGGATTATTTTACCAAGTGGCCCGAGGCTTACCCGATCGCTGATCAAGAAGCTATAACAGTTGCCGAAGTATTACTGCAGAACTGGATTTCTCGCTATGGGACGCCCCTTCACATGCACTCTGATCAAGGCAGAAATTTCACTTCTGCTGCATTCAAGGCACTTTGTGTCCTTCTTAAGATTGATAAGACACAAACTACCCCCTTACATCCCCAGTCAGACGGCATGGTTGAGAGATTTAATAGAACGATCTTAAACCATCTCTCTATCCACGTTTCCATGAATCAACAAGACTGGGATCGGAAGCTTCCTATGTTCCTGCTTGCCTATCGAAGTGCCGTCCATGAAACCACTGGATTCACTCCCTCCCAGATGCTCTTCGGTCATGAACTCCGTCTGCCCTGTGATCTCCTGTTTGGGCGCCCTCCTGATGTGCCTTCTTCTCCTGAAGAATATGTCCATGAACTACAGGAACGTTTAGAAAGTGTGCACGAGTTCGCCCGTAATCGGATCGACATCGCAACGGAAAAGATGAAGACCAGGTACGACACGAGAGCTACAGGACATGAATTTCACGAAGGTGACAAGGTTTGGTTTTGGAACCCGATTCGACGAAAATGACTTTCTCCAAAGTTACAGACAAATTGGGACGGTCCATATACAGTCCTAAAAAGACTAAATGACGTTGTGATTCGTATCCAAAGATCTAAGAACTCAAGGCCTAGGGTAGTGCATTGTGATCGGCTGGCCCCTTATTTTTGTAACTCTAGGGACGAAACTAGCTGATCGAAAGAGCCACTTATATGCTTGTATGTAACTGTGTACTGTCGACCATTGTATATACTTGTAAATAATTTTTACCTATTCAAGGATTGTACTGCCCGGGACGTGCAGTCCTTGAGAGGGGGGCAATGTTACGAATTCTGTAAATTGGTGTAATTTGTCTTATGATAATGAATGTTATATGTATCCCATTGTATTTCAATAGCAAGTCGCCAAATTGGCGAGATATTGGCTCATGGGCGATGTTTTAGGCAACTACTTTTTGTCGCCAAATTTGGCGACATTTTGCCAAGTTTGGCGACGGAAGTTGGAAACCTTGGCGACAGACAGAATTTTCTAGAGGGATCCTGATTTCTTGAATTCTCTCCAAGGTTCTGGATTTTTCTAATATGACATAACTTCCTGTTAGTGACGTCACTTCCGGCAGAGAGCATATAAAAACAAGCACGAAAGATTGGGAGTTGTATTGGAGCCTTAGACAGCAAGCAAGCTGTAGGCTGGTGACTGAACTATTGAATGCGCAGTGTTCTTCTTGTAGTCTTCGTTAAATAAATAGCTTTATTTATTTTTTTTAAAAGGATTCTACTTATTGAATTTACTCTAAGCACATCGCAGGAAATTCGTAACAATATTTTCGGGAAGAGTGTCCGAAAGTTCATTTTCAGCATCACTATCTTCACTGTCAGTGATTTCCTTGCTTTCACTAACAATCCCGGCTTTTATAAATCCCGATCGGATGGTGGACACTTTAACATTTTTCCAGAATTTATCAACACATTCGGCAACTTCAGTGTATGAAGCGCGTCTCATATTTCCTCCTTTTATACAAGTATGTAAATCTTCCGACATCCAGTTCTCCCAGCGAGCACGTACGTGGGACTTGAAACTTGTTTTTTAAATTTCAACGATTTTAACCGTGAACAACCAGCGTATTATCCGCACTGGTGGATAGTCCGCAGCTTCAAAAATTCGCATTTTAAACACAGATAGTTCGCGGACTATACGCGCGAAATTACAGTATATATAATATAAGAATTGCTCTAAATGAAAATATGATTTAATTTCGGCTGCAAAAGTTAAGAGGATTTTGTAACAATAATCCTCAAGTGTCTGTTTAGAAAAAATTTGCTAAAAATGATTCAAATGTTATAAGGATTAATAAAAATTTACTAAAAATTGCAAATAATCAAAAATATATCAAAAAACTAAAATATTTTACTCTTCTATTTCAAGTCTACAATATAGTTACAGTTCTACATTTGTTTTTCCAGTTTCATTTAATATTTTTAAAAATTTAATCTTAATTTTTATTTTATAAACTTACCATATTTCTAATGTGTGAACTTGTATACAACAAATAAACAATGAAAACATATTTATATCTCAAAATTCAAACAAAAATTGAAAAAACATTGAAATTGTTCAGTAGTAAAGTTATAAACAATAAACGCACAATATTTATAATAGGTTATTAGATTCACGCATACTGAAACACACACTCAACACAGCATATTTAAAAAATACATTACATTGCACTTTTTTATTGTAATTATTTTGAAAGTAGCCAATAAATCATAATGAGCCAAATATAGCAACCCCAAAACAGAGAAATTTGAATTCCATCTCTGTAAAAAATAGGAATAGGTGCTGCCAACGAAATCGCACATGTCCGGCCTTGTCTGTTCCTTTTATCTATCAGACTTCTTCGTTGTTGCCGCAGCGTACAAAATAATATACTTTTTCAATATCGTTCAGTTCACGGTGACAAAAATTAAACAATGATAAATAAATTCACGTAAACAAAATAATAAATTTAAATAATTGTTTTGCTTTTAACATAATAAACTGAATTTTATGAAGTGGATCTCACAATCATATTTTTTAGTGTTAAAAAAGCATATACAAATTATATAAAAAAAATGAAGGCTTTTATTTTAAATTAATTTAGTAAGATAATTTGATTCAAACTTTTAAATATGATAATGATGATGAAGCATTGGATATCGATATCCTTTTGTTTGCAAAAACATGGCTTACTGCGTGCCCATCCAATGAAGCTGTTTGTTAGAAATATCCCGAAAACATTATACAGCAACCGCATGGTTTTATATATTTTCAATCTAAGAAATGTGTGACAGTATCAATATATAAAATATTTGTTTTTAAATATTGCTTAATTTTAAAATAGCTTAACCCCCAAATCTTTCCCTGTTCCAATTTTTTATCCATATTTCATTGAAAAATTAGCTGTGGAATTTTCTTGGGCATTTGTGTATGTATTTTTTTTTCACTGTAAATCTTGTCTTTAAGTTTAAAATATTATATAACTGAACATTTTGAAACAGTTGCTAATCATTTTTATAAAGTTTGTTAAAAATTGTTCGTTGAAGATAAAAATTTCGTGAAAAGTATGCTTTATTCAATGGTTAATCTGAGAAAAATTTAGCGATTGCTTTTCGACGATTATTATTGTTTTTTAAAATGATAATGTCGATTAATTTTCGTTTTTTCCCCCAGCGTTGTAGAGGAGTTATTTCATTTGAAGTTCCGAATATAGTATACATGACATATGTTTTCTTCTTTCCACAATTATAATCTCTTTCAGCATTAAACTAGAGGAACTAATTTACTATTCTCGCTTTTAATATTTGTTTATGAAATACAGTTGACTCTCGATATTTCAAAGTTGAAGGGACCAATAAAAAACTTCGAATTTTAAAGAGGGTAGGAAAAAACTCCCAAAATTCAGGAACAGAAATGTAATAAAACAACAATTATACATAAGTTTAAAATTATTTTAAAGTATTTTTAAAAAGTATATATTATACAGAAGTTAAAAGTCCTGTATTTAAAGAGTACATGTATATATTAAAAAAACTATTAAAATAATACATACTGTACATAATTTTTTTTTGACGAAAAAAATCTGTTTTTGTTTTATGGCATTCAATCTAACTTTGTCAATATATATTTCTAGAATAAGTGAAGCTTGAAAAGCGTCCACATCAAAATGATTTTGAGGGAAAAAGTTGCGTAGTTTGTTTAGTGATACTTTAGCTTCTGCCAGAGTTATCAGAGTTAACTCCGATGGTCATCAAAGGGGCTACGTTACAAGGAAGATAAGCAGAGACAATACAACACAAAACATGTAAGCTCCAACCTGTTTGCTACAGGACTCTACATGATAATGCGAGTTTTATTAGATCACATTGAATTATCACATGTTGTGTTCTGCCCAGCCTCAGAATTTACTTCGAAATATTGAGTGTACCAAAATGTGTTGATTTAGTTCGCAATATCAAGAGTTTTTTAGGGGCTGAGTATATACCTCGAATTAGCAAGATGTTCGTATTATCCAAGGTTTGAATTAACGAGAGTCGACTGTACTTGAATATGAGTTTAATAAATTTGTGGAAAGTTAACACCTTTTAATTGATTGCTTATAAAAGAAAGTATACTTAATGCTATATATTTTTTATTATAATGGCATTTTTAAACAACAGCTTATCATTAATTAGATCAGCATATTCATTTATATTTTAATTTCAATTTTTACCATCTTTATCACATATGATTTTAATTTTATTTTAAAACTGTTACAATTTTAAAATATTTCTTGGAATGCTATGATTTGTAAGATCTTACATATGGTCTTAAATTTAGTTTTATTATTTTAAAGGTTTTTCTTTTGATATTAAGTTTAATGTACACATTTATTGCCTTTATTAATGTTTTTTATTCTTAAAATTCTTATGGGTACTGTGGAGTTTAAGAAAAAATAATTGATAAATAATATTTTTTTATTAGTTCAATGAGTACTTGTTTTTTCTTATATCTATGTTATTATTAGCTATTAATTTTTGTTTATCATTAAGTATATCAGTTTTTAAAAAAGCTTTGTTTTGCAGATTTCCTTTTGTTTGTGTTTTATTTAAGTGTAGATTTGTTTATATTTTGATTATTTATGATTTGTTGCATTTTCAATGTTACAGGTATTTAATATTTGTTATGTTTCCATATTTAACAGCTTTATTATAATAGATTATTGTAAAGTGCATTTTTATTATATTTTTTAAAAAATCCTTATAAGATGCAATACCACATTAGTTCATGCATCTTAGCAGGCTTGCCTTCTAGAGAAAAATGGCACAGTCTACTTATTCCAATCATAACGTTCAAATTGAAGCTCTTTTTGAAGATACAAATAATGTTTGTCTGTGTTCTCGAGTTCAATTGAGGTAAGCAGTTAAATTTTTAATATATTTTTTTTCTTGTTTTGGTATTTTGATTCTTTAGTGCATTTATAGTTTTAAGCATGTTTAAAAAATAACAAAAGTTAATATATCAGATAAATTGATCTTGTTTGAATGAGTATTTAATTTTTTTTTATACCTGAATAATATTTATCAATAATTTTCTTATTTGAAAACAATTTAAGAGCCATAATGAAAATTGTCTAGAAAAAAAAATAAAGAATTACAAACTTTCTAAAAATATTTGTTTATCCTTCTACAAAAGGAAATAAGCTAAAAATTTTATACTCTTTTTTTTTTTTTTTTTTTTAAATATTCATAATTTTATTTAGCAAAAAGTGTTTAAAAAAAAGATTTGTTACAGAAATTGATAACTTACTTTTCAAAGCCATATTGATTATAAAACCAAGTGAGATATTCATTATCAATACAAAACTTAGAATTTGTATTATTACTTAACTTAAAATTTAATTTGAACCACAAGCTTGAATGAATTGAAATTTTTTTATTAGTTTTTTTCCGTAATTTATTTCTTGTACATTGTTTCCCTTTGAATAAATTTTTTATATAATGTATTTTCTGTTGTGTAAATTTTTAAAATAGGTAATAAAAAAAAAAAAAATTTGGAACTAATTTGTTATTAGTGTGTTAGACGTCAAACTTTTTATGGTGCAGTATTGAAACTGCTCCAAATAAGATTTTGGCACCTAATAGTTTTCAGTTTAAGATGGCACAGTCTAGCATTAAAAATTCGGCATGAAAGTAATTTAAAAGAATGGCTTATTCTTGACAGAGATTAATTACATTAATTTTTAAAGAAGCAAAAAAGATAAAATAAGCTAAAATTACTTTTTGGTAGAAAACCATTTGAAAAAATACAAGTTCCAGGATTTAAAGAAATGAAATATATGAGGTATTTAGAAATGCCTGGAAAAAAAGCAGGAAAAATATGGAAAATGGCATGTGAAAAAAAAGGAAAAATATAATAATGGTTTAAAAGATAAAAAAATTTCAGGCTGAAAAAAAATTTTTTTGGAGAAAAAAAAAGATTGATTGTGGAATGTTATATGAAAAGTTATAAATCCGATTCTTCAACTATGTTTTAAAATTTTTGAGGAATAAAATGTATTGAAAATAACTCGAGTAATTTTCTAAATATCCAAAAATTCCAAATTCCTTTAATGAATTTCATAGAACAAGGAATGAAAAAAAAAGGCATTAAATAAAAGCAAAATGAATGCAAAATAAAGTGGGAATTTGCTGTTTGCTGCCAGTGAAAAAAGAATTACTTCTAATACAGGGATGCACAACCTATGGCCCGCGAATATCTATTATAAAAGAAGAGTAATCCTAAATGGAATTGATCTTTGTTAATTAAACAGGGAAAAATCGTTTTTGAAAACATTATTACAGCAAATAATTGTTTTACAGTTAATTAAGCTTTTTTTTCCCAATTTATTATGCAGCTTTTTAATATGTTTCCTTCATGGCGAGTATGAGTTTTTGCATAGAAGCTTGCGGACGTGATCACCGGAAGCCATTACTTCTTCCTTCGCTTGGTCTGGATGCAGAGAAGGTCGAAGAACAAATGCGTATTCACACACGCATGCAGGAACAGTCTTGATTCGAAATTGTGCTGAGCCAATCAAAAGTACCTATCTAACTCACATTTTTATTCATAGTGAGCCTTACCAATAATAATTTAAACTTCTAACTAGTTGCAACGATCATTCTTTCAGACAACCCTGTGGTTTTGCTAGTAGATCAGAAATGTTGAAATTGCTGTCACAGAACGAATCATCGTTTTCATGTTTGCAACATATTTGCCATCGCGTAATACTTTGGCCCTCGATATATAGATAATTAAATTTTTGGCCCCTCATCCTAAAGAGGTTGTGAATCTCTGATGTAATATATTTACTATTTTGGCTGTGCATATTTGCATTGTAAGAATTGCAGTAAAACACACTGCCCTCAAATTTCTTATCCTGTCTGTAAACAATTTTCAATTTGCTAATTAACTTATCACACACATTTCATAATGATTGAAATGAGCAAAATCTTAATTAAGAAAGGAGAATAACAAACAGTACTCTTAGAAAACAAAGAAGATAGAAAATATGAATTTGGTAATCATTTTGGCTCATAGAAATTGCAAAAGCATCGTATTCTTCAATAAAAAAAGATCGTGGTACTCACTGATAATGTTCGAATTATCCATGTTCAAATAAATGACAGGAGAGGAAAGCTGCAATCTAGACAACGTTAAGTATGAAAATAGTTAAATTTCTGATAAAATTTAATTAAAATCGTCTGAAATTAATTAGGTCGCTATGATAAAAATAAATTCATAAAAAAATGAATTATAATACTTGCAATAATGATGGCAACCATAGAATCAAACATTAAAAAGCAAGGTAATCATATTGTAATGTTATTATCCAACTTGGCGATTGTCAACAACAGCTTGGCGCATAGTGTATTGATGTCTAATCATGTCTTATTATATTGTTACAAGAATAAAATTAATGTATGTCATTTTATAATACTATCTCTTTTCTCTTAGTGAGTATCTAAAAAACTATAACACGGGGAAAAATTCAGTATTTAATATTTGATTTTCATGATATGTATTATTGTTTCAATATTTTAAGTTATTTATTTTTTATTATTCTAAATCTTTATAATTACATCAGAATACTACATACAAAATGTATTATGTGTGTCTATCAAACTGAGCTTTTTGAAAGTGACTTGAAATGTAGTTTGCTAATATTGGTAATGGAAAAACTATATATCCAATATTTTTTTTGTTGTTGTCATTGAAATTTTAGTAAAAAGGTGAACTTACGCACACAACTTTTTAAATTTGAGTTATGTATTTCTGTTCTCTGAGCCAATAAATATTTATTTAAAAGAAAATTTAATAAAAATAGGAGTCTATCCTTGTCTTCTTTCTTGTTGTATGTAGCAATTATAGTTTTGACCTACAATTAAAGTACTTCAGAGATTAAAATTTAATTTTTGTTAAAGTACCTGATCTGGCACTTTAAAATTTACTAATTATTAGTTACTTGATATAAATGTATATGTAGTAACTTTATTTGGTGCTTATTTTGTTAAGACTATTTATTTTAATAACCTTATCAAAATGTGCATAAAAATTTTTCAGTCTTCTGGACCTTGCTTTTATGACCCTTAGTGCCATTTCGTGGCCTTGCATGTGAAGTAACATTGTTATGGATTGTCTGAAAATTCTGATATTTTGTAGAAGAGGGGGGGGGGACAAAAAATACAAATTGTAAAAGTTTCTTTTAGATATTTCAAAAAGAAAAATATTAAAATTTACATTATAAATGTAAATATAAAGCTGGGGGAACTATTTAAAAATAAGTTTTACATGCAATAATCCTGAGAATTTGGGAAGGGGGGGGGGAGTTCTTTCTGTGAAGACTGTTTTATTTTTTAGAATATTTATTTTATGAGATGGACTTAAAGTAATTTAATTTGCATTTATTAGAAACACAATTTTTCACATCTTATAATTAAGCTAAATTTTTTTGCTACATATGAATTATATAAATTTTATTTTCCATAGTTGCTAAATTTCACTCTTGTGTAAAGTTTGAATATAACTTAATTACCAGTGGCTAAATTCTGTTTTTTTCAAGGGATTATGGTACATGGAACGAAGATGATAGATGGAATAATGACGATAAATGGAATGAAGATGCAAAATATTATGAAGAATCACCAAAAGAAAATAAAGACTGCTTTATCGGTAACAATGTAACTGAAGATTGTGAAGATTCTGAAATATTTTCTGAAGATCCTGAACTTCAAGCTGAATATGAACTGATGAAAAGCATGGGGCTACCTACCAGTTTTGGTAACAAAGTAAGTTTTAATTTATTTCAAAGTAAGATTGTTAAATTTTCTATTACAGCGGTTCTTAAACCTTTGATCACCTTGCCCCCCCCCCCTGATGTATCAGCCTAACATTTCAGACAGCTACAATTTTGAACATCCCTCTCTGATTCTCAACTCATGGCTGAGTGAATTAAGGATTATCAATCTTAAAAATGCCTCTGTCATATTTATTAAACTTAGAATACTTAAAAAAATTGGCTGTCTTTAACACTTATTTTTTACTCTAAGAAAACAGCAAACATCTAATTTTAAAATACAAAATCTTCATTTGAAATAAATAATGTTCTTAACTGTATTAGTTATATATTCAGTCTAATAATTAATTTAGTGATCTAGTGTAGGATGGCCCATCTTTTGATTTTTCCACAAGACTTTTCAGAATCTGTAAAAGAAGAAAATCTTAACATTGAATGAGAAATCTTCATGGGGCCCCTAAAAAGGTGCTGAGGATCCTCAGGGGTGCATGGACCACCGTTTAAAAACCATTGGTCTATTAGGTTTCTATGCAATTTGCAATTTCTAGCAAGTCTATTTTGGGATATTTTGTTAATTTATATGGGTTACATGCAGATTTATTATTTATACTTGTGATAGTAATAATGTGTAATGTTTGTCTATTCCTACTTCTTTGTAATCCCCCTTGTTTACTCTCGGACCCGGCTAGAAGTGTGGGAGCAACTAATTGATCAGACCACATGATTCACTAAAATTGTTTATTTGTCACAAGAATTAACACAGACACAATAATAATCTAATTAAGATAATTTAGATCAATGATTAGAGCGCAAAGGTGAGACCAGTTAGCCTGGGGATAATATTTATGGACATTCAACTACTTTCTATGATAACCTATACAAGCTCGTTATTAACTCAGACGCGCCCTAGAAATTTAGTTTGTAACTTCTATTTAAATAATACACACAATATCTGAACTTTTGTCAATCAGAAGTCCTACAGAGGAGGCCTTTAACACTAATAGCTGTCTTGATCAGCTGGCATCCATGTGATCCTCACTTTGGATATCTTCAATTCTCACTTTAATTATCTTAGATTCTCACTTCAATAACTTACGATCCTCCCTTCACTAACTCTCAAAACTCGCGAATACAGAATTTATATAATAAACTTAATTTGCGTAATCACGTTTTCTTGCCTTTGGTGAAAGTTGGTTGAAAGAAATGTTTCCCTCAAAAAGTCCCCAAGGTATTAGTGAGAGCCACATATAGATCCATCACAAATGTGTGGGATTTTATTACATGCATATCTAAACATATAAATTATGTGTATTTTTCATTAAGAAAGACTATCCACTTGCAGAAACATTTTGCAATTATTTTGTAACAAGTTTAAAAGTTTTCTTTTTTTAATGGAAAAAAAAAAGCATTGCTGTAAAGGCTTGACATTAAAGTTGATTAATCCATCTGCATATTTAATGTAACTATAAGATTTTGTAAACATTACACAATTAATGTATTGCCTAAACATTAGATTCCTCCTACTGTGAAAGTTTTCATAAAGTTCAGTTTAGTGGTAGACATTGGTAATGTAGTAGTCATAGTAACATACTCCATAACTAGTACATTTACTCAAACTATGTATGCAAATCCTGGTTCTGTTGAGACCATTGTAAAGAATAGTGAAGTTACTGCATATAAGTTCAATTTAACCAAAGTCAACCTGTGTTGGTGTGAGCAGTGCCGGCTCTAGCAGTTTCGCCACCCTAGACAAAAATGGAAAGTGCCGCCCCTCTCCCCAAAGTAAAAAATTATTATTCAAGAAAATTGTGCATGTATGTTCACATAGATACACACCTTTAAAGAATAAATCTTACGAACAAAAAAGCAGCACAATGATATATATACAGTCACTCAAAAAAGTATTTGGACACTTGGCATGCATAACTGTAAAGCCATTTATAAAAATATTTATCACATTAAAACAAAAACATAATAATTTAAGAAATATTTTAACATTTGTTGTACAGTATAGAGGAAAATTTTTTTTAGTATTATAGAATTATAATTTGATTTAGCTTTTCAAATATAATTCAAAGGCACTCTGGAGTCAAAAAAGTATTGGGACACTTTTTAAATGAGAAGTTTAACAAATATAAAGCGCATCAATAGAATTTAATTTCACATAACTTTTTTAGACTAGAAGTTTAAACATAAACATTTAAACATATAAGATTATTTATAGAAAAAATGGCGAGAAACAAAGATATATCTATTGGTGTGCGAAATCTTGTAATAAGTTATTGGAAAGAGGGGGAATTAGTTCACTTTATAGGAAAAATCTTGAAATTGAGCAAGTCTACTGTTTTTAACATCATTAACATGTTAAAAAAATAGTGTTGAAAACAAGCAATGGTCAGGGCATCCAAGGGTATTTAATGAACGTGAAGAGAGGTGGATTGTGAGACAAAAGTACACTTTAATCCAAGAACTAGTGCAGTAAAAATGACTTTGTATTGTAAAAGTAGGTTCAAAAAATCAGTATATCCTGAAACTCTCAGAAATGTTTTAAGAAAACATAAGTATCATGGCAGAGTACCTCAAAGAAAGCCCTACACCAGCAAGGCAAATAGACAAGCTAGGTTGGAATTTGCTAAAATGTATGTAAGGCAGCCAACAAAATATCAAGTAAATGTAATTTTTGTTGATGAAAGCAAATATAACATTTTCAGATCGAATGGCAAGCAAAAAGTTTGGTAGAAATCAAATACAGCAATGCATGTCAAAAAATTATGGCTCACTGTCAAATATGGAGCAGATAATCAAATTGTCTGGGGCTGCATGGTAAGCTCTGGTGTCAGGAACTTACATTTCATTGATGGTATTATGAATAAATATGTCTATATTGACATTCTCAAGTGAAATTTAAAGCAAAGTGCGAGCAAGCTGGGAATCTCGGGATATTTTAAATTGTACCAAGATAATGATCCGAAACATACTGCAGATATTTGCAAGTTATGGTTCCTCTACCAATGTCCTAGTATTATTAAAGCTCCTGCACAAAATCCAGACCTTAATCCTATTGTTCATGCGTGGGATTATTTGCAGCAAAAGCTATATGAGAGCTAAATTTCTAAAACAAGCAGGATTTAAGAGAATATTTGGTCGAAGAGTGAACCCAATTCGATGGGTGGTTTTGCGAAAGATTGATCAAATCCATGCCAAATAGACATAGGGAGATCGTAAAAAGCAAGGGTGGCCCAACAAATATTAGTTTCTAAGTTTGAATTCTTTTTTATTTATTTGGAAGTGTCCCAATACCTTGAGCACTTTTTATTTAACTGAATTTCTTTTATTTTCAATTTTAGCCTTAATTGCATTAATATACGAGTTTTGTTCAAATTATTATTATTCATACTTACCAAAATAAAATTTACTGTTGTTTTGGTTCATTTGTATGTTTAAGTAAAATATTACGATAAGATCTATGAACTGGTAGTGTGTCCCAATACTTTTTTGACAGACTGTAACTCAAAAATAAAGCAAAATCGAAACAAAAAACTACATTTTTTCTGACTTTTAATTCTGAAAACCTTTTAATCAATTTTTTAGAATCAGTTTGTTTAGTTAATTCATATTCAGTAGACAATATAGCAAAACCATTTAATCTATCTTGAAGAGAATTGTGGATCCCAAGAAGTTTTTTATTAATTTTAATTTTGAAAAACTCTTGTTACACTTTTTGGCAAAAAAAAAATAAATAAATAAAAAAATAATGCATTAGAAAGATTTGGTGCAAATTCTAAAGTTGAAATAAATTTTAAAACTTCAATTGAACTTTCTTTTTTGACTAAAGAAAGTTGTGAAAACATCAAACTTCCCAATTAAACGTACTCGAACCCTTCAGATTGCAACATAAAAGAAAACTGACAATAAATATACAGAGTATAAATGATACATTAAATTAAATACCCAATTCACAGTTTTTCTGAAAATATATCAAAAGGTATTTTCCAAATTCTCTACAAATGCCGCCTCTAAAATTTGCTGCCCCGGACAGAGGTCCGGTCCTAGAGCTGCCCCTGGTGTGGGGCATGGAAAATTCTGGAAAATGAAAGTATCATCTAACACATCTCTTCCTTGCATTTGACAGAATGACTCATTTGAAAGTATGAATAATAGCTCTTTTGTACCTTTTAAGCAATTTTAATTCAAGGAAGTTTATTTATTTTAAGACTGAAATTGTTTACCATGCTTTCTTTTTTTTTCAAAAATTGTATTACATTATGAATTAGTTTTTTAATTGCATTAGGTTATGAATTATTTTTTAATTAAGTTGGGTTACATTTAGGCATCAAAAATCTTTTTTAATGTTGCACACAAACTCTAAATGTTTAAAAGCTCTTAAAAGTTGTAGAAAAATATAAATTGTTTAATTACTTGCACTATAAAATATTTTTAAATTTGAATAAATATGTAATCTATACTATTGGCACAAAAAATTTATATTTCAAGATTGAGAATTTTTTTTATCTACATTTCAGGATTTCTGTACAAAATAATTTTTTTTTTATAATATAATTATAATTTTTTTATTTCTGTTTCAGTTATTTATCATTTCACTATTTAACACACACTGATTACCATTTTGCTTAAATATTCTGAAATAATATTAATCAAGTAGAAAATAAAACCATTAAAATTGTAATGAATGAATTATCTTTTTTAAAAATGTAAACATTCATCAGATTTATGCAGATATTTCTTTTCCTTCTTCTTATATGCACACATCATTATTGCTTCTCCTTTTTTTTTTTGGTTATAATTTTAAAATTAAATCATAGTTCTGTTTTTTTCTATTGATAACATAATACACTGTTTGTACTTTTTTAATATTTATTTTATTTTATACTATAGAACTGGCACAAGCGGAACAAGCAAGTGCAACCTGAAGAAGATCATGCGAACTATCAATGTGATTTTGAAAATGAAGATGCGGAATATTATAAAAATGGAGATGGAGATTTTTATGTTAATGACAAAGAAAAAGCTCCCCCACAGAATGATTCATGGTATGATTCTTATTCTGTTGAAATGAAAGAGGAATGGCACTCTTATTGGGGCCGAAATGGCGAGAACATAATCTTAAATAGTTGGATTCAGAAATACAGGGATTACATAAATCCAGACTATCTCCGAGAGACATTCCCAAACTTAAATTTTGATTTAGGTAACTTACAAAGTGATAGTCAAAACACTAGTCAACTCAAACAGATCAATAATAAATTTCAAACGATGAATTTTGTGGAATCTGCTTCCATTGGTAAAGAAATTACCAATAGTCCATCTTTGAACAGCACAGAAAATCCTATAGAAGACAGCTCTGTTAGAAAAGATGACAGTCTTGAAAACACTGATGTGTTAAATATGACTGAAAACGTGGAGATTGATTGCAATTCAGATCTTGATTCCAAATTGGCAAAAAATTTGAATTGTTATGACCCAGAATACGTAACAGAAGTAAAAAAAATTTCTGAAAAGTATCAGACCAATGATTATGAAGATTTATTAAATGCAGCTTGTGAAAAGGAATATGACAATATGTTTTCTTTAAGAAATCATCTCAAAGAACCAGAAGATAACATTCCTAGCACAGATGAAGCATGGGATGATCTTTGGATACAACATAGACAACAACAGTATGACCAGCACTTTCAGTCCTTCAAGGAATCATTTTTCAATAAAATTTCCTCCTCATCTGATGAAGGTAATGAGGCTTCAGAGACTTCAAAATGTGATGGCTGTGGACGACAGCATTGTTATTTCTGTGTACCAAATGTTGGTGAAAATGAATTGTTGAATGAATTAGGCTTAAATGTAGATGGAATTGGTTTCAATTCAACTGCACATGACTCAATGTTTAAAATTGAACAGCCTGACATTGAAAATGCACTTTCATTTCAAATTTTTGCTGATGATACCAAAACTGACAAATGTGTTCTTTCTACAGGAGAGAATTTAGGAGAAATTAAAGAAGAATCACTACAAATGGAGATCAGTGATGATGAAGCACCATCTGAAATTCCTTTCAAAATTAAAAGAGAGTATGTAGTTTTTATGATTAATTTTATGTAACAAATTAAAAGCATATATCGTTTGAAGATTTTTTTTACCAAACATTATTTCTATTGACATTTTTCAATTTAAAGTTTTGTATATAAAATTTTTTTTTTTAAATTTCTTTCAATCCATTTTTATTTTTTATCTAAACTAGACCCCAACCCACCCTCCTGATTTCATATTTGCCTTTTTTTAGGAATTTTTCTTAATATTTAGTTTATTTTTAAGTACTGTTCTATGAACTCCAAGTATTTCTGAATACTCTAGCACAGGGGTAGGCAGACTTCCTGGGTATGGGCTACTTCTAACTTTTTCAAGGTGTTATGTCCACCCAGTCTCCACATTAGTTGGCCAGTGTGTCTCAAATACTTTTTTTTTAGTATGCACATCTTGGGTATTAGTAATGGCGGTCACCCCAAAATGTCTCAGCGGTCCACTGGTTGATCGCGATCAACTTAATGCCCACCCCAGCTCTAGCATTAAATTTTCAATTTAAAGTAAAATTTTAACTAAAAGGCGAGCAGTTAAGCTATCTAAGTTTGTTAAAATGGTAAAATTGAAAATTAGGGTCTTGCCAGGGCTGAATACTCCATTTGTTCCTTAACTTGTGTGATTAAGTTAATTCAAGCACGCGAAACAAATCAAACTGTGCAAAGATTATTCAGGGGGGGGGGAGTCATATTTTATGTTGCTGTTATATTTTCACACTGGAATATAATCGAGCACCGTCTGCATCATTGTGATTTAGTAAATTTTGATAAAGTTTAGAGTAAATTTGGATAAACATTATAAAGTACTCTTTCATTTGTTAAATATCAACATTTGCAATGCATATGTTATGTGCAAAAAAGATTTAGATTTTTGAAGCAAACTAATAGAGAGGAGATATCATAATGATACAAATATAAAAAAAAATCGGATAGACCCAAAATTTTCTAGAATTATACGACTAATGAAACATTATTTTCCCAGTTATGTTCCATCAACACCAAAAAAAAAGCTCCCACAAAATACTGCTGTGTGTTTTATGCTAAAAGGGATAGCAAAGGAAAGGAAAAGTCATTACATGTGTAATAATTGCAAAGTTGGACTGTGCTGCTCTTTGCTTTCAAATATATCACACAAAAGAAAATTTTGATAATTTTTAAAAAAAATTAATACTACTATTATTATTTTTGTTGGTAAAGTATTAATAAATATTTTTATGGATAAATGTTTTTTCGAAACAGAATTTCAAAAAGAAAGATAATAAAAAGTGATGCACGTGCAAGTTAATGATAATACACGTAATATTCAGCTCCTATCTGCAATGTGGATCAAATTCCAAAATTAAAATTTTGATTTCTTTTTTTCCCTTTCTTTTTGTCAAAACAAGGTTTTTAAATGTGTTTTCTAAAAAAAAAATTTTTTTGCCAGTTTTTTTTAAAGAATCTGCAATAATGAGTTAACCATTCCATTTAGTGTAACTTGGTACTTATTTTTTGGTACACTTCTTGAGTATTATGTGTTACTAATTAGGTTTGGTTTTCTTTTCTTGTTAATAATGATCCTAATTCCTTGTGCCATCTCATCTTAATGCTAAAATTGGTTGTTATTAGGAAATTATAGATAGGTTTAATGGTGGGGTTATTTTTCTATAAGCTTTTATCAAAAACTTACTAAAGGGGGAGTAGAATCAAAGTGTGTGAAAAAATTTTGAGAACTTTCATTGCATATTAAGTTGTTTCTAGTCTTTAATGAGTGTTTATTGTAAACAGGATTTGTGTGCATTATTTTTCATATATATATATTTATAAGTCTATATTGTTTTAAATTTTAGATCCAGCAATATTATTTGCAGATTCCAAAAAAAAATATATATATATTCTAGCCTGAATATGTTCTTTGAAATTTAATTTATAAATAATAGTGTTTTATTCATGTTTTCGCTCTGAGTATTTGAGTACAATACATGAATGTATGTTTTTTTAGAATTCAAAATAAAAATCATGATAACTCAAATACTTATATGGTATTAGATTATAAAAGCAACTTTTTTAATTATAAGCTTAGTGAAAAACACACACAGGACCAATAAGAAGGTGCAACAACAAAGGCTCATTCAGATGAGGACGACTGAAATGCTGAGTTAAACCAGTTTTTTGTTTCTACAATAATAGGACATAACCTGACTGATCTATAAAATCAAAAGAGAAAGAAAAATTAGAATATAATCTTAAGAGATGAAAATATATTAGATTTAACACATTGGCTGCTAACTAGGAGATAACTCGTAGTTTCTGTTATTGCCTTGAACGCTAATTACGAGTTATCTCGTAGGTTGTTTACTTGCCATATTTCTGTAGCTATGATTAAATTATTAGTATTTCAGTGTAAATTGGAGTTTTGTAATATTTGTATAATTTATTCAATAAAAAATTTGCTATATAGGATTTTTACTCGAAAATCCTCAGAAGTATACATGTTAAAATTTATATAATGTATAATACTAAACTGTTCGAATTGAAAAATGATTCATGTATAATGCAAAAGTTATTGTAATTTTATTCTTATGATTCAAATATGAAATAGAATATGCAAAGAATTTTATTGATTTTCTTTTGTAGTCATGCTTCAGATGGTGAAGATACTGGACCACCAGATGAGTTTATTAAGACCTTTGGATTTGTTGTAAAACCTGCTAAATCCTTAAAGTAAGTTGACTCTTTTTCTCTGTGATATTTTTCTTTTTGTCTATGTTTGGACCATAAATTAAATTCTCTATTCAGTTTCAAATGAGGTGTTGGATATTATCATTGCAGACTTAGTATATTCCCTGGGAGTTGGTATCACCTCTTAGTGGGGCACCAAATAAGTGGATACCAATTGCCACAATGTAATTTTGACACCCAGATTGTTAGATTGAAAAATTATAAGGAAATACTCTCTCTTTAGAAAGAAGGGGTTGACATATTAAATTATGTAATATCTGAAAATTGGTGTTTACCATGTGACTTTTTCGAAAATTTGTACATCTAATAAAGTGTATTGTTTGTTAACTTAGATTTCCCACAATGAGATAAGAAATATGATTTTGGTAATAAATTTTTAACTTAATGTTCTATTTCTATCCTCCTTTTTTAGTTGCTCTTTCCAGCTCTTTAAATGCTGAAACAAGGATGTCTATATAAAATTGCACGATAGTCCTTACTTAGAAAAGCTTTTATTGGAACACTGTTTGAAACAGCAGAAATTTAAGATTATTTTTACTGATATTTTTTATTAATATTGAAAATGGTAATCATTCATTTTCCAATTCTTCATTTTAAAAGGTTTTAGTTGAAAAATGCCCATAAAAAAATTCTTTTACTAGTAGTTAACTTTTGGTGAGAAAGTAGTAATGATCATAGAAGAAATAATCTAAATGACATACAGTTTCATATAAATATAAATTTTGCAAAACTACAAGAAATAATGTAAAGTTATAGGCTATCAATTTTATAGTAAATCTACTGAGAGTGGTTTGTAATAAAATGGTATTTTTTTGATTAAGGTGCCACATTGCAGTAAGAAAATTACAAATTTGTTATTCTCATTATTTGTGCTAATGCATATATGAATTTGTGAATATGCCATTTTCATGCTTATAATATGTAATTATTATTATTTTGAAAATATCCCATCAATGCCTACTATGTATAGGATTACTAAAGGGTGTAAAAGAAAGAAATTCAAGAGGCATTCTAATCGAAAATGTCCATTTAAGATGATGAAAAATGTGTCAAAAGAAGAAGCAAAAGAGGTAAGGTTTTTTAAAGTCTAGCACAAATTACATATTTTACAACTAGTTTAATAACCAGAACTATAGTACAACACACACAAAAAAAATTTTTTTTTCATATAACTGTAGTATCATGTAAACTACCATGTGTATTAAAAATTATATTATTGCCATATGCAAAAATTTTCTTTAGGGAGGAGTGAGAACACTTGATTTTTACTCATTGAACCATAAATTGAAAAATATAAAGCTGTTCAAATATATTTGAATGTAATTGTTTGATGATCTGTATATATATAAATCATATATTTTGAGAGGGGTGAAATAAAAAGTACTATACAATATTTTATAGTCATGAATAGGCCCAATAATATATTTTACAGGAACTATTTAGTACTGATAGTTTATATATATAATCAAAACTGAAAAAAATTGAAATTGCAAGTTAACCCAACTATAGATTTTAGGAAGGATATATGAAAAAATAAGAGCTAAATATAAAAAGAATAGAGTTAAGTATGAAAATATGGATGCTACAGTATTATAAACATTGCTGAGAATTAGGACAGCTTATATATAAAATAATTTATATAAAAGTGGGGTTGAACATGTTTTGTGGCCAGCCAAACTTTCCCCTTTCTGTTAATAATACTGAGTAAAATCCTATTGAAAATAATGGATAGGAAATCTAAATCAATTACGAGAAAAAGGTAACTTACCTAAAAATTGTATTCAAAAATGCAGAGCCCGCTCTAAATCAGTACAGTAAACAATTTAATGCCAGATTCTGGACCCAAATGCAAATTCAAAGCATGGGAATAGCTGAATAGTAGCATTTATCAAAAGTATAAAAAGAATTGAAATAAAAATTTAAAAATTGTAGACATACTACCATTACCTTAGGGACACTAAAATTATATATGATTTAAAAAAATAAATTAAACTAAATTTTAAAAAACTAAGAGTAAGTAATTTATCTAAAATTAGAATTTGGAGGTAACTATATCTATGTAGGAAAAATAAATTTATAATAATAAATTATGAAATTTTAATCCTTACTTTTTAGAATTTCTTTATTCAGTTAACTATTAATAAAATTTATTGGTATTTTTGAATTAAGCAATATTTAGTGAAATATTTATAATCTTTTATTTTTCTGATTTCTTTTAAATTAGAAATTTATTGCGTTGTATGTAATTAATAACAATATTTCTGAAAATAGAAACATGTACATTACTCTCCCAATGGGGTACTTTTATAATTTTAAAATTAAAGTCTTCTCTTTTGTCATTAATATTAGTAACTATGGCAATATATTTTAATTTCTATATCAAGAAAATTTGCTTCATAGTTGTTACTAATTTGTCTGTATTAAATTAAGATATTCTGGATAAAACTTAGTGTTAGGTTTAAAGTTGTCTTGCTTGCCAAAAATGATTATTTCATCTATGTAGCAAAAAATGTAATATTCTGAGTTGTCAATGAAACTATTTTCAAAATAATGTAAAGATAAATTGGCAAGACAGCTGCTAGCTGGGCCACCTTGTGGCAAACCTTTATAAATAAATACAATTGTACATTTTTCTATACAATTTTATTTAGAAATTTAATTATTTGCTTTAAAATTTTTAAAATCTCTAGTTCTTTCTGCTTATTTGTGTTCCTATTTTAACATAGTACTAATTATTTTTAGTGTGAAAAATCAAGTGCATTTTTTTTTTTTTTTTGTCTCAGCAAAGAATGATGAGATTAGACTTATAAGCTGATTTTAAATGTATATACATTAGAGTTCTCTTCAGAAATATTGTGCATTATAAATAATAGAGTATCCAAAAAATTCTCATTCTTTTAAATTTTATTTTGTGTCTAAATTGAAATTGTATTAATGTTCTCTAAAATTTAAAGACTATAATATCATTTAAGTTTGGTACTACAGGAATTAAAGAGTTATAAAATGTTCATTATGCTTACTGTGGATTGTATTCCTTCAATATATTTGATTTTTTAAACTTTTATTGCAGAATAGTGAAATGCTTGAATCGACTGAGTCTTCTCAAGAGGTTGCAAAAATATCTGTTGATGAAGGGGAGTTTTCTGCTCCAGATAACCCAGAATTTAAAAAATATTGGTCTCAGAGATATAGGTTATTCAGTCTGTTTGATGAAGGGATTAAATTAGATAAAGGTAAAATAAATTTGTGTAAATTGTGTACACAGTATATATTATGTGTTGATTTAATCCTTTTTTGCTGGCACATTATGAAGTTTTAAAATTTATTTTAATACTTTATCAAAGTACAATTTTGGGTAACATTATAATGTCAAATTTTCTCTTGAAAATTGATTTGCTAGAATGTAAATGTTCTATAAATATATAATTTAGTCATGTTGAGTGTATTTCCATATAATCAGATTTTTTAAAAAAGAATTTGAATAAAAATTTATTACATATACATAAAGAAAGACTTGAACTTTTCTTTCTATATTTTAAACCAATTTCTTTCACAAGCAAAATTTAAAATAAAAGCATTAAAAATGTACTGTCTGTAATTGTTGTATTTTAAATAAGAAACATTTTAAATCAAAATATCATTTTCAATAAAATCTTAAATTCTGTTTTCCCTTATTTTAATCAATTTACTGAACTTGCTACTATATATACACACTAGCTGTTACCCGCCCGCTTCGCTGGGTATTTCATGATGTTTTATAAATTTTTACTGCTTATATATATGTATAAATTATTGATATCCAAGTCCTAGCATTAAGAATTCGATCGTATTGAAAAATATACTTAGACCTGTAACTGTCACAAGTTGATAAATAAAAAGGGCAGAACTCATCTAATTTGTATTTTCTAAAAATCTCTAAAATTGAAGTATAGAATGATGTTTGCTCTTTCGTAACCCAAAAACCAAGTGGATTCCCCCAAAACCAATTTTCGCGGTGGATCTCCAGGACCCGAGTAGAAGAATTCCGAGAATTTATCTCGGAATATGACCCCGACATCATTAATTTACAAGAGACCCACCTTCAACCCTGTCATCATCTCTCCTTTCCAAACTACAACCTCTACAGATCTGATCGCACCTTCCGCGGTGGAGGGACCGCAATCATGATAAAAAGATCAATCCCGCATCATGAAATTAAAATAAATAACCCGAGTTTCGAAACCTCAGCCATCAAAATTGAACGACCCAACAATAGCACTATCACAGTGATCTCAGCCTATCGACCACCGAGGAAACCCTTACTCCCGCAGGATCTTCATCAACTCTTCAGGAACCAGAATTACGTCCTCGTCGCCGGCGACCTGAACGCCAAGCATGTTTCCTGAAGCCCTAACACCCAACAAAACGTGGCAGGCCACGTCATCAGAAGATTCTGTGACAGCACCGGTTTCCCTCTCAGCGCCCCACTGGAGCCGACCCACTTCCACAAAAGCCTGAACAACACGGTGATCGATATGGCCATCAGTAAAGGTATGACCATTACGGAAGTCTCATCCATTCCCGAGCTCTCTAGTGATCACAATCCCGTTCTCTTTGAGGTGAGCTTGGATAATTTTACCTCACCTGCCCTTAGTACTTATGCCTTCCCTAACTGGAGTAAATTTCAAACCATCTTAACTAACACCCTCCCAGGCAACCCCAAAATTTCTAATACTGATGATATTGATAACGCTATTCAAAATTTTAATTCCACCTTTAAAAATGCTTTTAACAATAGTAGTATCTTTAAAACCATTAATAAACCCATTAGTTGTATCCCCTCTGTCATCAGGGATAAAATTAAAATTAAAAATAGACTTCGTAAAGACTGGCAAGATACTAAATACCCCCCCTACAAGACCCAACTCAATAACTTCAAAAAGAAATCAAAAACGAATTTAAAAATTTTCACAGAGCCCAATGGGACAAGAAGCTATCAGAAGCCTCCCCTGATGACGATTCTCTTTATAAAATAGTTAAACATCATTCTAATCAAAATAGTACCCTCCATATCCCTCCTATCGTTGGCCCCATGGGCCTACACTATAGTACTAAGGACAAAGTTAATTTGTTTGCCGATTATCTGGAGAGCTCCTTCCAAGAAAATCCTGAACCATATGATGACGACTTCATTGAGCGTGTTGAAGAAAAAGTAGACGATTTTATGCATCACAACTCCAGACACCACACCGCACCATTGACCTCGCCCCAAGAGGTAATGGATATAATTCTCAAGTCTCCCAACAAGAAAGCACCTGGTAAAGACGGCATCAAAAACATAGCCCTCAAGTCACTTCCATTAAATGCAATAACCTTCATCACTAAAATATTCAATAGAAGCCTCCAGTTTAACTACTTCCCTACCGATTGGAAACACGCTCAAGTAACGGTCATACCTAAAAAAAGAAAAGAAACGAAATTTAAAGAAAATTACCGTCCAATAAGCCTCATAAGTTCACTAGCCAAAGTATTCGAAAAAATCCTACTCACCCGCATCAATGATCACTGTGATAGCAACCATATCATTCCGGACGAGCAACACGGCTTCCGACTCCACACTTCCACTCAACATCAGCTGCTCAGAGTCACCAATAAAATCATCCAGGGATATAATACAAAATCTTTCACCATCGGAGTCTTCCTGGATGTAAAAAAAGCTTTCGACCGCATCTGGCATGACGGCCTTATCTACAAATTAATTCTCCTCAAATTTCCAACCTACTTAATTAAAATTATTCACAGCTACCTCTACAATAGAACTTTTGACGTCAAAATCAATAGCACCCACTCCAGTGACCGCCACACCACCGCAGGAACGCCCCAAGGATCCATCATTTCGCCAATCCTCTATAACATCTATACTAGTGATTTCCCCACATCCCAACTTGTCACCGTCTGCCTTTTCGCCGACGATGCTGCCATTTTATCGACCAGTCTAGCTGCCGATCAAGCAGCTCGCACCCTTCAAAATTACCTGTCCCTCCTAGAATCCTGGCTGACGAAATGGAGAATAGCCGTCAACACTGAAAAATCAAACGCAATAGTCTTCCGGAAAAAAAGAAACCTGATCATGCCCCCCACCCTGAAGCTCTTCGACGAATCAATAGCCTGGACCTTCGAAACAAAATATCTCGGTCTCATCCTTAACGACAAGCTCACCTACCGCCCTCACTTCACTGAAACCAAAAAAAAAATACTGGACTAAACATTTCTCGCTCATAGAACTCATCGGTAAAAAATCGAAACTCTCATTAAAAAATAGAATCTTCATCTACAAGACTTACTTACGCCCCATCCTATCCTACGCCTGTCCCATATGGGGATCAGCAGCTAACAAACATCTTGACGACCTCCAAAGACTTCAAAATAAATCACTCAGAATAATAGCCCGAGCACCGAGATACATCCCCAGATCAGTACTACATGAAGAACTCAGCGTCGAACCAATTCATACCCTCATAGCCAATCTATCTTCCAACTTTCATTCCTCCATCCAAAATCACGACAACCCGACGATAAGCTCCCAAGTCAACTTCACGCACCTGTCAAACAATATGTATCAATTGCCTCATCAAGCTTCTACTATCCACCCCGTTTTCTAAGAATTCCAGCCCCACAACGTGAAGATCGAAAAGGCGAAAATCTGTTTCTTCGTTTCGAACGAAACGAACCCTCTCCCCCTCCAACCCCTGACCGCTGAGCTATTTTTAGCTCAGTGAACCTCTCTTTTTTAACTTACTATCTTTCTCCCTCTCTACAGGATCACTTCAGAACTGAAGTATAAGCCTAGTTACCTCTAGGCTGGCACTAAGGAAACCCATATATTCCAAACTCCGTAAATTGAACATGCAAGCCAAATTTCAAGTTTAAATCAAACAGAAAAAAAACAAAGTTTTACTATCAATATCCCTGTAATCCCCCCCCCCTCAGGGGGCTCACCTTCTTTAGGTGAGTATGGGTGTCACAATTCCGAGGTACCCTAGTGATCTTTTCCTTTTCCCAAGGGGTTTACTGTCTTTGGTAAACTCGGGTCTCACGAACCCGGGGTACCCTAGTGATCCTTCTCTATTTTCGACCCTCTTGTCATTCAATTTTCCCTTTTCTTCTTTTCCCGTCTAGACTACAGACAATTTTTCGAAATTTACATGTACAAAATGATTGATTAATTTTTTTAGATTACTCACATTCATTAATAATACTATATTTTTCATTTTGTATTGCGTTAAATTCGTTTAATTTTTTTCTTACTAACAACGTTGGTTTTCCGACCTGCATGTTTGCCGTGTGCGGCGTCCCGTAAGGAGGAAAATGGTGTCCTGGGGATACCTTTTGTGTTCCCTTTGGCCCACGCTTCGCTGTAGACGGGTGGCAGGAGTGAGCCCGCTCCTGTCAATCGGCTGGTGATGAGTCTCTTCGGAGACATTGCTGTAGGGTTAGTGCTGCAGATAAGGGGTGGCGGGTTTACCCGTTGGATCCTCGCCCTGATGCTGTAGCACTATATTCTGGGTGTACTCCAGGTAAGCGCTGTGCCTGGCAATTGCCAGATGACCGGCACACTGCCTCCCTTGTTGGACTCCGTGGTGGGTGGAGCCACGCCAGAATGAAGGTTTTTCTACGCTTATGGATCCAATTCAGAATGGCCCGGGTAAAGGCCTTATTTTACCCACTCTTAACGTTGACAAAATTTCTACCTACACTAGATTTTTAATTTTATCTTTACCAAATAACGAAATGTCCAGAAAATCTCCTTTTGCAATCCAGAAAGCTATTCAAGGAATAGGTGGAGAACCTAAATCCGTGAAAAAATTACGTTCTGGTGACCTACTGGTTGAAACTTCCTCTGCTTTGCAAACAAAATCTTTTTTGTTGGCAACAACCTTTTTAGAATCCCCTTTGACAGTGAGTCCTCACAAATCCCTAAACTCCAGCCGCGGTGTCATTTCTGAATCTGACCTGTTGACCACCTCTGAAGCAGAAATCCTTGATGGATTTTCTGACCAGGGTGTAATTCAGGTCAGAAGAATTACAATTAAAAAAGATGCAAATATTATTCCAACCAAACACTTAATTTTAACCTTCAATAGCCCAAAACTACCCACATCCGTAAAAGCCGGCTACCTGAACTGTAAAATACGCCCATACATACCGAATCCTCTGCGCTGTTTTAAGTGCCAGAGGTTCGGGAATTCACAAACTTCCTGCCGTGGACAACTTACTTGCTCTAGATGTGCATCTGTTGGACATGCTTCCACAGATTGCATTCTAGAGCTTAAATGTATTAACTGCTCACAGCCCCATTCATCGGATTCTAAATTATGCCCTAAATGGAAAATAGAGAAACAGATACAGGAAATCAAAACAAATAATAATATTTCATATCCAGAAGCACGTAAATTAATAGTTCCACAGTTACCTCAAACTTATGCTCAAGTTGCCAAACCCTCTACTGTAAATAATTCTACGCAAACCGATGAAAGTATAACAAAAATAAAATGTCCACCTTTAAATTTACTCAAACCAATTTCATCCCTCCCAAAACCAGATATACCAACATCCACTCCTGCTGTTTCCACATCATCTTCAACCCAAGCACACCTCTTGCCCTCAATCTCTTCAATAGCCACTACAGTATCAGAGCCCCAGCCACCAATTCCTATTTCTGCTGCAATACTTTCCACCACCAGCCCTATGTTCATCCCTATGGAAACTTCATCAAACATATCCGCTTCCACATCCAATTCCTGTACTCAACCCCCTTCGGCATCTATAATACAATATTTAAAAAAGAAAAATCCAAAAAAACGAACAAGAAGGAAAAAGTTTCTACAAAAACTAAATGAAACAGCAATACATATAAAAATGGCACCACATATACCGATAAAGAGTTCTCCCGTACAGACTTCCGAAGAAGAAGAAGAAGAAGAGGACATGCTTATATATGATGTCGAAGCAAAAGCGGACGAAGTAATGGAAAAAAAATATTTAACTCCGACCAAGCACCGGAAGGGACGTGATTGAATCACACTTATCGGACTTGGTGGGAGTAATCCCCACCAAAAACTTGTTATTAGCAATTTTTACTTAAAATATTTTATATTCGATTTTCTTTTTCTCAACTGTTTTAACCTTATCTGACTTGGTGGGGTGTGCCCCACCAAAATCTGATTGTTATTTATTTTTTTGTGTGAGCTTTTAACAATATTTGAGTATTTCAAATGGATTTTTAATATTTTAACGATTGATTGTGGCGCAGCTTAGCCGAAATCGGCTCTTGCGCCATTAAACCCTACATTCACTCGCTCACTCAATCCCTGTAATCCCGTTGAGAGCCGTTTTCCAAAATTACTGCTCTTAGCGGATTTCAATTCAACAAAAGAAAAATGCAAACCAAATTTCATTATTATAGTCCTTGTAGCTCGAAAAAAGTATTTTTTTTGTGTCAATACGTCCCAGTAACTCCTGCACCCCTCCGCAGAACTTGATTTACTTAAAATACATTCTTAGTGCATCCCTATTCAACAAAAGAAACATGCTTAAAAAACTTCAAGTATATGGGTCTAACAATTAAAAACAGAAATATTTTTCTGTAGTTCCTCTTGACCCCTCACAACCATCCTTAGGTGTCAATTTTCGTTTTACTCTTTGTTAGAGGAATAATATTCCATGAAAGGAAATGCCTACCAATTTTCAAGCAGGATGATCAAATAGTTTAAAAATGGAAATATTTATCGATTACGCCTCTTAATCTCCCGAAATTAAACTTAGTAGTTGATATTCGCAAAACCCATTTTGTAGCGGTTCTCTACGAAAGGAATCTGCTTATCAAATTTCAAGACTGTACGTCTAATAATTTAAAAATGGGGATAATTATCTATAACGCCACTTCGGTGTCTGTTTTCACAAAACCCATTTTGTAGGGGATTTGCACTCTATGAAAGGAATCTGCTTAGCAAAATTTGTGCGTCCAATAAATTAAAAATGCAAAAAAAAATTTATCGATAACGCCCCTTGAACCCCCGCAACGCCACCTAAGGGTCTATTTTCACAAAACACATTTTGTAGTGTATCTCTATCCTATGAGAGGAATCTGCTCACCAAATTTCAAGACTGTGCGTCTAATAGTTTAAAAATAGAAATAATTAATTATATCTGCCCTTAACCCCCCGTAACACCCCTTGGGGGTCAATTTTCCCCAAACCCGTTTTGTAACGGATATGTACTCCATGAAAGAAACATTCCTACCAATTTTCAAGTAGTTTAAAAACGAAAATATTTATGTATTACGCCACTTAATCCCCCGTAATGCCACTTAGAGGTCTGTTTTCACAAAACCTTCTTATAGCTGATCTCTACTCTATGAAAGAAATCTATTTATCAAATATAAAGACTGTGCGTCTAATAGTTTAAAAATGGAAATAATTATCTATAACGCCCCTTAAGTCCCGCAACGCCACTTGGGGTCAATTTTCACGAAACCCATTTTGTAGCGTATCTCTACCCTATGAGAGGAATCTGCTTACTAAGTTTCAAGACTGTACGTCTAATAGTTAAAAAATCGGAATTTATAACGCCCCTTAAACCCCCCACCTCCGCAACACCCCTTGGGGGTCAATTTTTTAAAAACCCATTTTGTAGCGGATATTTACTCCATGAAAGAAACTTACCTACCAATTTTCAAGCAGGTAGGTGAAGTAGCTTAAAAACGGATATATTTATCTATTACGCCCCTTAATCCCCTGCAACGCCACTTAGAAGTCTGTTTTCACAAAACCCGTTTTGTAACTGATCATTATTCTACGAAAGGAATCTATTTATCAAATTTAAAGACAGTGCGTCAAATAGTTTAAAAATGAAAATAATTATCTATAACGCCCCCTAAGCCCCTGCAACGCCACTTGGGGGACGATTTTCACCAAACTCATTTTGTAGCGGATCTCTACTGTATGAAAGGAATCTGCTAACCCAATTTCAAAATTGTACACTGAGTAGTTTAAACATGGAAACAATTATTTATAACGCCCCTTAACCCCCGTAACGCCCCTTGCGTTTCGTATTTCGGAAAATCCGTTCTTAGCTGATGTCTACTCTATGAAAGGAACATGTCTACCAAATTTCAAGTTTGTAGGTTGAATAGTTCCAGAGATATCGTGATTAGTCAGTCAGTCAGTCAGTGAGTGAGTCGCTTTTCTTCTTTATATATATAGATAAAGCATTTCCTTTTGTTATTTTATTTGAATATAATTTCTGTTTGGTATTTTTTTTTATGATGCAAAAACTTTCCATACTTTTTTCTTTATAAATTCAAGAAATTCATGAGTGATATTAGGTGGATAAAAAAATGCATGCCACTTTTCTAATAATGCAGTATCAAGTTATTTGTTTGTAATTGCTAATGTGAATATTCATCTTTGCTTTAACTTGGATTTATTACTTCATTATTTGCAAAGCTGTATGTTCATTAAATTGCATTTTAGAAGAATATTTTGATGTATACTTATTTGCATTATTTATTTAAATATATAGTTTTTTAAGTAAAAATAATTGTGTTTTTCTTTTGGTGTGTTAGTTTTGTAAGCACATTATTTAAACCATGAAAGAATATCTAATAAATACATCAGTCAATATTTTTTAAAGTTAATTTCATGCTTTAAAAATTGTGATCTCTTTGGAATAAGTAATATGTAAGTTATTACTGGGACAATTATTTAAATACTACTAATTGAGTATAATAAAAATACTGCTTAAATGTTACGAAATCACCTCATTATGTTGATGTATTTATTTAAAACCTTGTATAACTTTTAAAGAAAAGATATAAATATATCATTTTGATTTTTATTGTTTTTAAAATTCATGTCAAAAGATATGCAGTAGAGCAGAGTTTATACAACCTTCTTACTGTGGTGTGCCAAACCAATCTGCTAATATGATCTTAGGTGCTGCTTAGTAGGAAATTTTCGGAAACAATTTGATTCCCATGACGATGGATGCTGAGTTTAGGGATAAAGGTCAAGAATACAGATTTAGTGTTTTATTATGTGATAATTATGCATTAAAGATATTTAACAACATAAAATATAACTATTCCTTCAACATAAATAAAATTCAAATTGTACATATATTATGTATGTTTTAAACTTAATTATTAAAATAAGAAATAAACAACAAAATATAAGTATTCATCTTCAATACAGTTCAATATTTTAATGGGAACCTTTTGTCCCTGCATCTCTCTATTTTATACTGCAATATCAGGGATATAATTTGTGACTTTATATTTCACATGATTCTGAATGTTCAGCTGTTAAAAGACTTGGTGGACTCAAAATATTTTCCATTTGATTAAAAATTGATTTTATAGATATGTAGAACCAATGTTGGAAAGCAGAGTACATGCAAGTTTCTTCCATCTCTCCATAAATGACATCCAACAATATAAAATAGCTGCTGATCTATCATTAGAGTTATCCACATTTTTTAATAATTCCATTAAAAGAGAGATGCAAAGTGCTTGGTGTAGCATTCCACCAAGAATTGTATCGTGTCAAGTTTGGCATGTGTGCTACAGGTTGCCAATCCCTGAAGTAGAATTTGTAAAACTACATGGAGACTTCTAGATGGCATTGGCTGTTGTAAAGTTTTTGGCACAAATATTTCTCTGAGGATTTCCAAGATAAGCAATACACAGATCTCTTTAGAATTTCTGTCTTTCAAGATAATCTCTTCTAGTGAAAGGAGGAAAACAATGACAGGGTGAGAACAGGATTTTCTGTTGTAAAACCAGGAAAAAATGTCTTATGGACTGAAAGAAAGTTCTGTGTTGAGGGAGGGGTGTCAAAATACCATTGGATCATAACCATAAAAAATATGTATTTACATGAGTGCTGCAAAGGTCTTTTTTCCATTAAAAAAATTTAGAAGAAAAAACTATTTAAAGCACATTCAGTTTGAGCCCTATTTTTTTAACATTAATGGAAGACTGTCTTTAATTCTTTACCTAATCTCTAGTGATATTTGCTTCTTTTTTTTTTTTTTGAACAAAAATTCTTGAAATTTTGTTGTGAAATCACTAGTATTTTTAGGGGAGAAAATATTTGAAGCTTATATTTAAGAATTGATTATGAAATTTAAAAACAGGTAATCTCTCTAATCAGATGCAAAAAAAATGAAAATGTAATTATTTTGTTTAAAAATTAAAGTTTTGCCAAATGTGACATTATTGAATTAATTTTATTTCGTCTTTGTTTTATTTATTATTAATATTTATAAAAGTTAAAACCTTAAAACTTTTTTATAAATAATTCTTTTAAAATAAAATTTTGTTATATTTATTTTTGTCGAAACTTTCTCTTCTTTTAGAATCTTGGTTCTCTGTAACTCCAGAACAGATTGCTTATCACATTGCTGAAAGATGTTCCTGTGATGTTATTGTAGATGCATTTTGTGGAGCTGGTGGAAATGCTATCCAGTTTGCATATACATGTTATCATGGTATATATTTTTCTGTTTTCAAACATTTAAAATAGTTGAAGCTAAAGTTCTAGTTAAGTTTCAAAATAAGTTGTCAAATACTTTTATACTATATTTTAAAATCTGTTACTTTTTTGATGCTTCTATATTCAAACTGATATATTTAAAGAAAAATTAAGAATGTAAAGAGAATATTTTTAAAAAAATTATTGTTGAAAGGTAAAAGTCACTATATTCTGTAAAAGAAAAGTGGAAAAATCAATAAATTGGAATAAAAACACAAAATGTATTAAATATGTAAAAGTATAATCTCTTTTTGCTGAAATATATTTGACTAATGTTGCAAATGAATGAAAAAATACATGGCACAAAAGGAAAAAATTACTTTTTATGGGAATGCCCAATTTAGAAAAAAATACCTTTAACAGTCTTCCCTCCCTTCTTAAGCACTAAAAATAATTCAAATTTGTATTGGAAGAATAAACACAATGATCAAACAAAAATATACAAAGTAAATACCTTTTGTTAAAGAAGCAGGCCACTCTCTCTCTGTGTGCAAGACTAGTTTGGAATGAATATTGCTTTTGTGTAAAATAAAGCATATATGTGTGTGTAACCCCGAAAGACAGTTCTCTGAATATTTTTATAGAATGCATTACCTAAGTAGCTCATAATGGTATGCTTTCTTAATTTTGAAGAAAAACTTGCAAATGAATGTAATTTTGTTAAAATTTGTCTGGTTAATTTATAAAATTGTGTCCCCTTTGTGCAGAACTGTTTATTTCTTTATAAATATAAATGGGAGTTTTGGATGTTCTGGGGTTTGGATCTGACAGACATCATTAGTGTCATTTGATTTTCATAAAAACATGTGGAATTTATGTAGAAAGGTAAGATTTGCAACATCTGAGACTTTGTTTTGTAATTCCTTGCCTGCTTCTATTGTAATTATTTTAAATGTGAACTTATAAACAATTAATGTACAGGTATGTAACATTATGGGTGTGATTTTTTGAGTGATTTTTTTTTCCTTCTTAATACTTATATAAAATCATATATGTGCTATGACTGAAGAAATGTGAAGAAAATGTTGAGTGAAGGAAAAGAGTTGACAAGGGGCAGGAAGTATGGTGAGAATCCCAATACCATGTTGGTCCATGTATGGTACCATATTTTTACATACATCGTATAAAAGTAGTCTGTTGATTAAATGCAACTTCATTTCATTATTATAATAAAAAATACCTTTTTGAACTACATATTTTTGTTTTCTGTATAAAGTAACTTTAAATGTAATAATACTAATCTGGGTTTTTCAATATTTCCCCTTTTTTCATACTTTTTATGTAAGAAAAAATGAGTTTTTTTTTTTACCTGTTTTATGCTTTTAAATGAATAAGTTTAAAAAATTGTAGTAAAAAAAATAGAATGCCCCTTGATTTATAATTATACACATCTTCTATTTTTTTAAAGAAACGATTAAAGGAAAGTATTTTTATCCAAAATTTGACTATATGAACATTATTGAATATTATACATTGAAGGAGGCACTTCTGTACTTAACTGCATCTCCTTTCTTACTTGTCATATTGCCAATATCATTTAAATAATCTAGTATTACTTATTCAGTTAAATTATATATGTCATTTAATATCAATTGTAAAAATATTTTATAAGTATGCTTAGCATGTTAAGAATTATGCTAAAAAATTAAAGCATTATGTGTAATAATGAAACTTTTATATATATATATATAAATCTACTTGCCTTTTTCCTCTTTTTAATTTTGTACCTATAATATATATTTTTTTAAATATAATTTTCTAATCTAAAAGGAAATTTTTTTACTGTAATATTTCATGTCGTAAGTTCCAAAAAATTAAACGTTAAATGTGTATTTTCTGGCATCATTATGAATGATTTTTTTTCCCTAAATTTTATTTTGAACAGTTTATTTTTTTATTGTTTGTCATTCTATATATTTTCTTCTGAACTTCTGAATAACAATGAACTTTTATAAAAATGCAAACATACAACCATGAATTATTAAATGCAATTTTCTCTTTTATCAGATGTTACGTTAATCTTTTGTTTTATAGTATTTGTTTCAAAATACAATAATCCTAATCACAACTTTTTGTAAATAGTATAATGTAAAATTTACTCCTTTCAGTTATAGCTATTGACATTGATCCTAAGAAAATTGAGTTGGCAAAGAATAATGCAAAAGTATATGATGTCGACAAGCATATCGATTTTATCGTTGGTGATTTCTTTAGCATTGCACCCAAACTAAAAGCTGATGTGGTTTTCTTGAGTCCTCCTTGGGGTGGACCTACATATTTAAAAGACAAAGAGTACGACATTAGCAAGATTCAACCTGATATATATCCTTTTATTAATCTATATTATATATATTTTAGTTTATTAGTTGCCTAATATTTGAATGAGTAGATAAGAGCTTAAAATAAATTCTAGATAACTGTGTGAAACTTTCTTGAGTGTTTCTTCAAAATTTTATTGCAATGGGTAAATTTTTCTTTTAACCAAAAGTAGTAAAATATATGACTTAAGAAACATAAATCTTCTAATTACAATTTATTATTATATTGTATTATGGAATTCTAATATTTCAAATATTTTTTGTTGTGATATGTGTTTTATTTGTTACACCTGTTTAACCTTTTAAGTCTTATATATATATACATCTCACTCAGCAGCTGCATTAAGTGCCCCAGACATATATATCCATCTGTCCAAAGTACAATTCTTTGCATTTTGCAACTCTGTTTTTAAAACTAGTCTCACAGCTTTGGAATACTATAAAATGACATTGACAGTGTTTGCAAAGAATTTACCTATATTTCAAAGAAGAGGAGTGGGAAGGAATTTGAAAGAGTATATTCCAGGAATGATAAAATTCATAGCTAAGTATTGTTGCTTGTTTTTCTGTTTTAGTAGGTTTTGCTTTTTTTATCCCTCTTTCACTCTCATTTTCGATGTAAGTGCATTGAGAAAATGTGTTGTAAGTTCAAGAAAAATATTCATCATGATTCCTGTTATCAAAGTTGTTTTTTTATATGTGATAATGATTCCTGTTATTGATATTGATTTTTATGTGTTAAATCATACTTCAGGATATATCATGCAACAATTAAGTTATAGCATATTGTACTGTTGCTCTATACATTAAATTTTGCTCTTTTCTTATTTTTTAAAGTGAAAGTAACAGTTTTGAGGCCCAAAAACTTGCCTCTTCCCCCTCCTCCCAATAAACTACATAAAACACATGCCTATAGGAAATAGGGTGGCACTAGGAGGTGAATTTCATAAGTTTTGCTTGGCAGTTAAGGGGTTAATTTGGAAGAAATTTTGCATAATTATTTTAAATTATTTTTACAGAAGGAAAATAAATAGTCTTAAATTATTTGAAAATTCTCAGTATTTTTATACATTTATATCTCCCAGCTGGATATATGAATAAATGTTTTTGAATTATATTTTTATTTTAAAATTTTCTTTATACTGTTAAATTTACACTATTATATCAAACAAATACATTGAATGCTCAGCTCATACTCATTTCAATTTCTAAGAATGTGTATATATATTAAAATATGTGTTTTTAATATTCGTATTATGCGTTCTTCCTTAACTTTTGATACATATGAAACATTTGAAGTCAGCAGAAAGATATCAGACAATATTGCCCTTTTTGTGCCAAGGAATACAGTCATAAATCAAGTGAGTGAATTTCTTTTAAAAAAAATTACTGAATTCTGAAATCTGATAAAGCATTAGAATTTTTGTATTATTTTTAATTATTAGTCAAAGTTTAATAATTCTTGAATCATTATTTCTGGTAAAACAAACACATTTTCTCAAAATGATTCAAAGAGTATTTATTTATGCTTATTTCAGTATTACAAAGAATCTCAATATAGATATTTTATATATTGGAAATTACTGTAGAAAGCTGAACTGTTTTTATTTAGTAATTGCAGATATTTACTTTTAATACAAGTAAGCATTGAAATATAGTATTAGGTATTTTTTTAGTGTTGATGATATATTATATTTAGCTTAAATTTCTTGCAGCATCCATATTTTGTTTTTCAATTAGTAACTTCTAAACATATTTAAAATGATGCATCACCAATAATTGTTTAAGTCTTATTTATGTGTTTAGTTAACATGACATGTTATCAATTTTGTGGTCAGAAGCAATCAAAGAAAAATAAATTTAATAGAAATTAAATAGTAGAAATTTTATACAGAAATCGAAGTTTTGAACACGTATATCATATATTTTGTGAACCATGTGCAAAACTAAATGTTAAATGCTGATATTCCATTTATAGAACATATTTTAAATCATATAACAAAAAATTTAGGATCTCCCCTCATAGTTTTTGTGTTTGAGTTTAATCGATAAATAGTTTGTTACCTTTTTCAATCACAGCGCATCATTTGAAAGAATAATATAACATGTAAGTGTATATAGTGTTTAAACTCATGATAAATATGAAAATAATTCTTTTAAAGACTAATTCTTGTGTAATGATTGGTGGTGTATGTTTTATATAAAGTTTAAAGGATGCTGAAAGTAGATATAATGTAGTAATTGTATACCTTATTAATTATTTCTTTTCATAATATTTCATTTAATGTTATTCAGCAATTTTTCTCAGATGCTTAAGATTTGATTTGACCAAATCTTATTTTTTTTGCAAACTTTTATCTAATGTCCATTTATTATTCCTGAATGCTTAACAATCATATATTTTGTTGCTATTAATTTTTAACATTTTTTTTTTAGTGAAAAGGATGTATTAAGTATCAGATATGTGTAAAATTTAATGTAAAAAAGGAAAAGACTAATTACAAAAAGGAAAAGTACTGATTATTCCCAGTGTCTATCATATGAAATGTATAAGAAATATATAAGTAGGGTAGAAGTTTTTTTTATGAATATCATTTTTTTCCCCACATCAGTTATCTTTGCTATTAAAACAGAAGATAGAGGATTTATGTGTAATTTAAATAATTCAAATGTGAAGTTCAGCTATTTTTTGAAATATGTTTAAAAATATCTATTTCTCTCTTCAGTTGGTGCAATTAGCAGGCGAAGGAAACCATGTGGAAATTGAACAAAATTCTCTCAATAAAAAAGTTAAAACTATTACAGCATATTATGGAGAGCTGGTTTCAACAAATTCAGAATCTTAAATTTTCCTAATTTTCATTTTCATGCAAATGTTTAATATCTTAAAATGCATTAGTGTTTTATCATAACATTTCCAGTATTTATATTTTATTGTATATGTGTTTTAAATGTGATTCATTCAATACATATTTCATTAAATATATACAAAATTGGATGTAAAAATGTAAATAAATATTTGTTGAGCTTTATATTGTTCTGACTTCTGCTTTTATTTAATTTCATTGAAAGAATTGATGTAATATTCATATAAATGTCTAAAAAATCATTCATCTATGTATGATTAATATTCAACAAATATTTATACTTGTACATCTTGTACTTTTATTTGATGTTTTTATTTCTTTTTTAAAAAAAAAAAAATAAGGTATGTGTGGATTACATTTTTAAATATCAGGGGGGGGGGAGTGGCATTTATAAATTTGTGCTAAATTTCAATTATCTTTTATAAATCTGTGATAATTTTTACTGTATATCTTTCTTGTAATTTGGGAAATATGAATAATAAATGTGATAGATATTAAATGTGTAATTTATAATATTTCTTTAACACTCAATATAGCAGTGATTGATATTTCCCCCCTTAAAATTTTGATTATAATTGACGTTTAATAAAATATAATTTCAACACACACAGCATATATATATATATATATTGTAATACAGACTTTTAACACAAAAAATAAGATTGAAATTTAAGGGTGCATGTTTTACGCCGTGTATATAAAAACAGTAAGTTTAAAAATAAAAGATATATGAGCATGCAAATTGTTTTACTTTTATATGTATTGAAATATTGTTTATTTAAAAGAAATGGCATGCCTTATGAGCTATAAGAGTTGTAGTGCTAGGAATATGCAATTTTTTTTCAAAAGTCTGGGCTAATACCTCGGATAAATCACCTTGAAACATAAGTTGTTTACTAACATTTCAGTTTTTTTCGTAAAAAAAGGGGGGGTGCGTTATACGGCAAATATACCTAAAAATTTTTTTAAAAAAAAACTTTAAATTATAGGTGCACTTAATGTGCCATATTTTATGGTATATTATGTTTATATATACATATACAGTTGGACACCGATTTAATGAATTTTTCTCCCTAATTAAAATGAAGGCAAAAACTCCTATTTAACAAGTAATTAACCTTTAATTAGCAAATTATTTCAAAATCTGAAACTTGGTTTTATTATTTTGTATTCGAAAAAAATGACATTTTTTGTTGTTGTTGTTTGGAACAGAAAAAAGATTTTCTTGGTAGTAATTAATTTTGATGGGAAAGGATGCAGACCCTTATTAGACTTTACAGATGCAGATGAGTGCAACCTATCCAGTGAGTTTTAAATAAGACAGGAAGTTCCTTAATCTCATCCCGCTCCACAAGGCAAGGGATATTTTAAGGTTTTGATGATGGACTGCCTACCTGTGCCACTGAAGTTCAGGAAATTATTTATTTGATGGAGCCGATGAATAGCGATTCTGTTTCAAAAATTAATAATGAAATTCTTATAAAAACTGTTATATTTTTTAATGTCTTACATTGTTTGGAAACTGAAAACATACTTCATACAGTAAGATGTAAATGACACTGTATTTCTTCTCTGCATAAAGTCGAAAAAAGAACTTTTTCCAGCCAGGAATCAAAAAGATTGTGAAGCATCTGTCAGTACTTAAAAATTTCCAATTAACTGGTGCATAATAATTCGCTAACAGTACTTTTAGCTGCTGAATAGAAAGTCTAAAATTTCTAGCCATGGATATTTTTTGTGTGGTTGCTTATTGTAGAATTTCCAAAGGGAAAGTGCAAAAAAATTGTACTTTATATGGACCCTGACATAATGAATAATGTCCTGATGAATTTGTTAAATCGGACATTATTATATTTATGTGTATACATAAATATAATATGTACTCTCAATACCATAACCCTTTAGTGGCTAAAACTCTTCTTAAAAAAGAACATTTTTTAAAATTCTTATTTAGTTTTGCAATTTGTTTTTGTGCATTAATTTGAAGGATCTTAAGAGAGCTGAAATAAAAGTTGATAAACCTAACTACAGCAAAGGTATACAAATAGGGAAGCCTTACACTTTCCTAAAGTTATATTTTTTGAATGCATGTATCTTGTTTCGATGAGAACTTAAAATTTAACATTAAATTTGAATATAAGGGTTTGAAATGCAAGTCTGTAGAAAAACAAATATACTCAGACCATGATTATTTTAACTATTTAATACTGTAATTTCCTAAAATATTTAATAACTGGTATACATTCTAAGTTATTCTCTTTAAAATTCAGGTGGAATAAAGGTAAGGCATTGCTTGTGTATTTTAGTTTGTTACATTCTATTGTGATTATTTCATAGTATCAGACATACACGTGTCAACTAATTATTCATCAGGTAAGATGTTTAAGGTAATGCATTGATTAAATTTTAAAATGTTTATTTAATAAATTCTTTGTTGCGATATATTATGTCTGCTTAAGAAAGAAAAAACTTTATATTTCTAATGTAGTGTAGTATTATTACCTATCATTGATAATATGTAATTAAATTTGGATGGGATCTCTGAGATATAGTTTTGTGTCAATTTGTCATTGTAAACTGAATGTCTTATTAATATTTAATGTGCTTAAAAATATTTTCTGAAATGGAAATGCACTGATAAGAAGTTTGTATTTTTTCCCCATAAGCAAGTTTGAAATCTGTTTAATATAGTATAAAGGTTATCTTGACTTTGAATAATGACAAAAGAATTGTTTGTGATGAAAACTATGGATTGAAATTTTCTATTGACATACTTTAAAATTCAATTGTTTGTATGAAATTAATGTTTAAACTTAGATATGTGTAATTGATATCATTTGTCTGGTTTTATAATTAAATGTATTGCAAATTTGACTGGGAGAAATTCATTCTTCTATTTGAGTTTGTTTTTTTGGTCATATTTATTAACTGGCTTCACTTTTTAAATATGGACTTTTATTTCCTTTTTCTGTTTGAGTTAAAGCAGAAATTACTATTTTCTATACACTTAACATGTAACTATTTGATAGCACTTGCTCACAAACTATCTAAATTAGATTTTGACATTGGGCCTAAGAGCTATATCTGCTTCTGAATAATTTGTACTATGAGGGATTTATTGCATCATAAACAGAACATATACTGCAACCAATTTGGCTGTTCCAATTCTTCATGATCCTCAAATGTCAATTGGAGATTCTGGTGCTTTTTAGTGATTTCTAGATGTTAGTCAAAGTATCAAATCTTTATTATATCGGTAAACTTAAAAAAAAAAAGCAAACATGCTTCACAGGGTACTTTTCTGTGTGGTAAGTAACTTAAAAGTTTTGTTGAACAGTAAATTCTTGTGCTTGCTTTTAATGTGTAACTTCGGGGTCTAGTTACTTCACACAATGGATAATGTTACTCATGGGGGAAAAAATTGTTTCTTTGTAAATTAAAATTAATTGTTGGCAAGGTCAAGATTTGTATGATTATTTCATATATCTTGGGAAATATATATATTGAAATTGCTTAGGAAATGGAGTTATATAAGTTTTTCATAATTATTGAAAATATCACAGTTGATTATTAAAAATATCACAGCAAATTGATATAGTTTTAAAGAAATATATGGAATTATGAATAAAAAATACAACTATAGCACAATGGAAGGTTACATTAGTTTAAAAAAAGTATGTGCTTGTTCTCATTGTGTTGCCTTAATTGATTAAATTCCTGATTTTTTTTAACTATGGTTGTGTATCTTCTATGTATTTTCCTTGAATTGAGGTATGAAAAGAAAGTAGGTATATTTATACTTAAGTAGAAAGTTTCTTTAAAAATTGAATATTAAGTTATTGTTTGGAAAAACACTAATTCTTAATTATGGTAGCAGAGGTATGTAAAATTTACACAAAAGTGATCAAAAAGAATTGATATCCTTAAGTAGCTTCTATAATTTTTATGACAGCTGAATAAAAATAGTTGTTTTATTCACATAAAAGCTAGGAGGGAATTAGATTTTGATATTAATGAACTTTGAAATATTTTTTTGCTTTCAAAAATTAGGAAGAAAATTATATAATGTAATTTCCCCTTTCTATAGTACAGTTTTTAATGTCTTATAGGGAAAAGATAAAAACACTATATAAGTTTCAGTAGACAATTTACACAATAAAATTTGCTTGTTTGTAACATGTTTTACACATACAAAAGCATCTTCCAGACATGTTTTTATTTATTATTTTTTTAGGGTTTTTAAACATGAAATTGCTCTTTTTTAAGCTTTGATATTCGCACAGAAAATTTTAAAAGATTATCTTAATTGAAGGATGTGTAAAAATTGTCTGAATTGTAGTTTTATTTTATCAGAGTCTGACTAAATCAATTTTTTAAAAAAAAAATCGTTCTCTTTCAAATTTTAGTTTTATTTCTTCATTCATAGATAATGTGATACATGTTAGTTGTAGGGACCATAGGTTGGTGATATAAACTTGGACAATATTATATTTGATAAAGATACATTTACGATTAACACGACAGAACATAATTGGCATGTCTGTGTTTGGTTTCATGAACCTTCAACCTGATTTTTTGAATTATTTGACTTTCATATTTTATTTATTTGAATGTAAAGCCAAAAAGTTTCAAATATTTTTATTGAAAATATTATATCTGCTTTTCGTTTTAAATTGTATAAAATGTCTTTGATAATATAAAATATTTTTTAAAATTCTAAAATATTTCTGTCAGACACAAAAAAAAGTCGTAATATTTTCATACTCTATTGCAGAAATGAATATGCCAGCTCTAAAATATCATCAGTTATTTTGCTAGTCATCCTTGGTACACTATTATGGGCATGCTTTTTCTTAAAAGAAGTTGAAATGAATTCACAACTTGGAAGAAAGTCTTTTTTTAAAGGGCCGAAGTTGAGCAAAATAATATTTTCTAATTTCTTTTGAATTATTAATTAAAGAATCTTACACTTCATTTTTGTATTGTTAACGTATGTGATGTTACGTGGAAATTTTCAGTATTTCAATAAATATATGTTAACCAGGTTTAAAATATTTATATCAATCAAGTTACTGCATAATATCTTTGTGCTTCAGAAAGGACAGGAGAAAAAAAAAACTATGCTAATATTAGTAACATGCTGAAACTCATCAAACCTTAAAAGGAAAATTGTTCAAGTAGTGAATCCAGATATCTTGATTTGTGTGCTTTTGCATTGTATTTATTCATAACTTGAAACTTAAAATCACATTGGAAAACTTTTCTATTTATGGGCAGCAAAAAAAAAAAAGGAATTCAAGAAAATAGAATTAGCATCAAGATAAGAAATAGCAACTTTTAAATGTTTATATACTTTTCAAATCGATACTAAATGTTTTTTCCCCCTATCTATCTTTAATATCTATTTCGATATTCGAGAAAAATGACCTTCAAATTGGGTTTGAAATAAACAAGTTAGAAAAAAACTGCATGTGTGACTGATGCTATCATTTATTTAACTAGATATAAATCTACGAGACATGTTTTAAATTTAGCAGCTATAAAAGCTTTCCTTTTCGGATATTTTTTAAGATGGGAGAAATTACGATTCAAGGCAATCGATTTAGAATTCATATGAATATGATTTTCATAATGACTGAAAACGAATATTTGATTCATTTACAATTGTTTTTCTCCTCTGGGATCATTTCTTTACTGTTCAATTAAGACATCTTTTTTGAATGTTGGTAGCGAGAAAATTTAAAATTGTTTTATTTAAAAATCTTTAATAAAAATATCTTGCAACTTATTTTTTATTCTGATAACTTGCGGCCACATTAGCTGACTATCTGCAACATGGTGTTTGTGGCGATGTGTAAATTATGTTGCGTGATCAAGTCCCGGTTCAACTTAAGACCAGGAGCGAAGCTACCTCCTTATCAATGATACGTGGCCCCTAAGCTACAGGGGGGCTTCAACATGTGTAACTACAATCCATTTACAGGTCTCCCATACCAAAAACAGGGCCCCCTCAGAGCTAGAGCTACGCCTATGCTTAAGACTGTGTAGAGGAGCTGATGCACATTACAATGGCGTATGAAGACTTCTTTGGAAGGGGAGGGTGTGTTAAAAAAGTAAATTTGTTCGGGGGGGGGCTTAAATTCTACCCGTGTGTACGTTACTGGCACGTTAAAAAGTGCTTCTCCAAAAAGTTTCCACGAGTGAAGATCCGCCAAGTAGAGAAGCTGATGCACAGAAATCTGTCGTGTCTCAAAAGTACCCCACCCCCCCATAAGAAAGATGGGTATACACCACTGATTATAGAGTTGGTTAATCATTTATCCAATTGTGTCAGTTTTCTTATCTATCGATTGTGATTCAAAATATTTAAAGGTTCGTAGAGTTAAATTGAAGTTTTAGTTATATGATTTTAGTATCAATTATTATATTTGGAAGAATGTTTTCTTGCTTTGTAAATAGACGATATCACTAAGGATGTTTATTTCATTTAATAAAAACTGGGAAATTTAAGTTGATTTCTTCAAGCTTTTCATATTTGTTTCTGTTTTGTAAAAGTTAGTATCAGTCCACAAACACTTTTCTTGAATTTAAGTTTATTAAAATGGATTTGTTCAATGAATTCAAGACATAAAGTTATTTTTTATAGGTTAATTATATATGAATCAATCATTAGAATCAAAACTCTAATGTTGCAAAATTTTAAGCTTATACATATTGTTCTTTCGATTTCCATTATATATATATAATATATTGCTTTCCATATTTTCATACAAGAGCAAATTGTAATTTCGTACTGGAATACAAGAAAAAATCCTTTCTTTTTTAAAATTTTTTTTCGCAGCTACATAACGTAAATTTGACTCAACTCCTTATTTGGAAAGAATCACGTTCCTTTTATTTCAAATCTTATCTTTTTCATCGACGTGTCGAGAAAAGATTGTTATGCTACTTTAACTGATACAACAAAGCTTATCAGCTAGTTGAGTTTTTTTCCCCCGCGAGAACCACTCGTATTTGAACTGAATAACCGTGATATATCTGTTCAAACAAAGAAAAAATTAGCCTTAATTATATCCTATCTTGTGCAAATGATAATTGGAGATTCGCATGTACATAGTTTCCTCTGAAAATTATCTAATGTTGTAAGGAGAACTGAAGTGTATCATTTAAAACACTATATTGGATTTATCAAAATCTATAATTATCATCGAAATTAAGAGTGGAGTATCACAACTCAAGAAGTGTTTTTTACCCTTACATATGAAGGTCAGAATTTTAAATTGCAAACCCCAATAACGATTGTACAATCTCAAACACGAAGCAATAGAAACATTCATTAAGAAAAATTTAAAGCCTTTTTTTTCTGGGTCAATTTTTTAAAAATAAATTATCACAAAAAGGGAAATTACGTGAGTATATATGACACTATTTTCCTTCTATAGATCACTTTTCCATGAGAAAAAATACATTATACCCGTCAGGAGCAATGGCGTAACGCACACCCCGCATCGCGGGGAGTGCACAGGATTCTAAGGGTCCTAAAGACTATGTTATGTTATGGTTTTGCACTCCTTTGCAAGATTCGGCTTGAGGCCCCAAACCCAACTTTTCAGGGGGAGGGGAGGGCGGACTTGTATTCTTGCTTGCGTCACTGGTCAGGAGCATATTTTTTCTATATGGAATTTCATGAATAGATGGGTTTTTATTCCTTACATGAGGTCTATTGACTTTGCAAACACGGGTTCGTAGGGACTATATGTCCTCTTGGGTGTCCTAGCAATGTTTCTTAATTTTTGACCTTTTCCCGTGACATTTTATCCACTATTTCTTCCTATCTTTCATTATTGAGGTTTTTTTAAACTGCCAATACGCATTCATTTTTACTTAAATTAGAGAGCATTCAGCCCAGTGTAATCAAATATGGTCTTTAAGCCAGTAGATGAAGGATAAAAAACTTCATGATGATAGTTATTTAAGTTTCCAATGTTTTTGCCTAAGATGTCTTATGTGGGGCATCATACCCATTTGTTCTTAAGTAAATTATTAGCAAATGCTAAGCCTCACTATATTTTTTAAAATTATAAACAAGTAGAAGAAGATGTGAAGTAATTGAAATGTTTTTGTTTTCATATAATGCGCATTTAAAATTGGCGCTAGTTTCGTATTGAAATCAAATTTGGAAATAGATATATGAATAAATATAAATTTTGAATAATATTAAAAATATTATTAACTTGCTCCTTTTTATACCTACGCATCTGCAAAACTCTTTAACGATGATGCATGTCGGGAAAATTTTCCTTTCCCTTCAGACATGCAGCGCCAGGTCAATGTGTTGATAAACAACTCACGATGCGACCATGTGAACAGATAATGTGTGGAAGTTGTGAATAAAACTCGTGGATTCCCCAAAGCGCTCAGAAGATCGCTTTCAGCGTAGCTTGTGACAAGTTGTTCTCCTTTGTGCGGTAAATTCGAACGACTTTAAATATGTCGAAGTTTTTGGCTCCATTAGAGTTAACTTTAGCTCTCATAAAACCCGATGTGTGCAGAAATCCATATAGTTTACAGGTAATGCGTAATTTATATTTAAAAAACAAATAGATTATGTCGATTTTTGAAAAATATCTTTGTGTTTTGAAAACAATTATTTAGGTGAAATATTTTAAATTAACCGCAGTACATTTGAACGATTGTTCGGATCAATATCTGTATGTAATATTGATCGTTCGTAAGGAGCCTCTAATTTTCTATCATACTAGACATTTATAAATTTTTGTACTGTTTAATTTTAAATTTTCTTTTTCTTGCATATAATTCTGAAAATTATTAAATTATGAATAAAGTATTTAATTATGTTTACAATTTTCAATTAAATATAGATTGAATTCGTGCTATTTTTCTTTACTTTATTTTTCGGAATAATTTAGTGCTGTTAATTTTTGAGGAGGTCAAAATCTAAAACTTTACTGACAAAGGACAGTTATTATAAGTAATTTTTATAGAAAGAATGCATTACAGATTAAAATACATTTTTAAAAATATTAAAGTGACATGCATATTATATAAATATTATCAAACTATGCATTCATGTATTTTTATATTAAAATTTTTTCCCTGCACATTTCATATTTATCTAAATCTCTTATTGTTTGGTTGTGTGGGAAAGTAAACCATTTTTTTTAAAAAAAAAAAGATTTTTATAAAGTAATTGACAGAATTTATTTTGTGTTGTCTGTTTCTAGAATGTGTACTGTAGTAAATGTTGGATGTTTTTGAAATCTGGAACTTTTACTCATTAATTAGAGAATTAAATTATTCTGCAAGTTGGATATTTACCTATTGACTGACATTACAATATAATAATTTCATGATTTGAGCTTGATGCATTTCAATTTTATTGGACTTGAAAGATGCTTTTTGACACTAAAACATATTTTATTGTTCAATAATGAGTTTAAGTAAAATAATGCAGTAAAATATTAAATACCATAAGTGAATCTTGATGAGCTCATATAAAAATGTTCTTACTTAAGAACGTGTAAATAATTAAATATAAATACTGGTTTTCACTATTTACTTCAATGGGGGGGGGGGGGCATATCATTTCTTTTATTTGCTGATTTTCTTTATAATGTATTAAAAAATTAGTGTGGTTAAATATAAATTATTAAAATTATCAAACATTTTTTGTAAAATTTTCAAAAATAATCGTTGTAAATTTACGATAATTATCTTTGTGACATGCATTTCTCACTTCATGGTACACCTTTCAACCATGTGTTCTCAGCATGGAGACTTAAAAGGATGGGTTTGTTTGGAGATAAGTACTTATGATAATACATTCTTATCTCTGATTTATTATTTTTAACATTTCATGTCAGATGTATAAGTGATATGCTTGAGTTTTTTGTTAGATAATATTACCATAAGAAACTTGATTCAACAGTTCCTGTTTGTTTTATTTATAGCTGATACGAGAAATTATTCTTGAAAAGAATTTTTGTTTTGTTGGGACTAAGATAACACAACTGAGTAAAGTTGAAGCTGAAAAGTTTTATGTGGAACATAAAAGTAATTGTGCTTTTTCTTTTGTTTTAATCTTATTATCATATATCTTTATGCATCTATTATTTTATATTTAATAAAAGACATTTTTTAGAGATTGTTTTTTTTTAAAGATTGTTTGCTTGAAATTTTGAAATCATATATAATTTTTTTTTTCAGATAAGTTTTTCTATAATCGACTGGTAACATTTATGTCAAGGTAAATATTAGTTCTAACTTTTTTACGGGAATTTGTAACATTATTTATCATTTAATAGTTCTAAGATTAGGACAGGACAAAATATAAGAGTGATATCTGTCAGTAATTTTCCTTGCAGGATCCGTTAAGCTGAAAATCATAATTTAACAAATTTAAATTCATGTAGTTTATTATGCATATGATTAAATAACATTTTTTTAAAAAAATATATATCCTTTAGTTTGACTTCACAGCATAAATTTTTTTAAAATGGCTATACACATGATACATTTAAATATATTATTTATGTTTTACTATATTAAATAGTAAAGTATTATGTAAATTTATAGGTAACAGTGAAAATCAATCCCTTCTTAAGCTTAACAAATTTTATTTGAATGTTCTTGTTAAAAACATTTTTAATTTTATTGAGGTTTTTAAAGGATAGCTATATTCTACTATTCATTTAAATGCCAATTTTTTTCTTGTCTTGTATTTATATAAGAACTAAAAATATCTTTTAATTTCAGGAATTTTCTTTAAAATCAATGTTTCCATATTTAGTATTTTTTAAAAAGAAAAGTAGCCATTTTATGTTACCTTACTTTATTTAAAGAAAAGTTCTCTTTTCAAAATGTAGATTTATGCTTCTGATTTTTTTTATAGTGGTCTTGTCTCGGCACATATCTTAGCCAAAGAAAATGCAATCAAAGACTGGAGAGCTTTAATGGGGCCTACTCATGTTTTCAAGTAAGCATATTGTCATTTATATAGATTAATTAAAAGCAGTATACACTAAATTTTCAGAATTAATTGATGAAAATGAAGTATTAATCTATAAATAATTTTGGACTTGAAGATATATTCTGTAGGTTTAACTCAATTTGTTTAGCTATTATAACTTAAAAAATGTAATTTTCTTATAATTGTCTTTTTCTTTTTTGAATTGCCTTTAAACATTTTTAATTTAGCCCTTGATTATAAGATCATGAATTAAATGTGATTTTTAATGGACAAATTTTAAAATTAAATATATTGAATTGTAATGTCATATTGGTCTAATGTCTCTTTTCTTATTTAACATTTAATATTCCAAATCCTTATTTTTTTTATTAATGTTTTCTTATAAGGTACTTTTTTGTGTAATTCAGATTTAGTAAAGAAAATGAATGGTGACGGCTACCTATCGTAGAACTCGTTAACATAAAATTTGTGTTTAGAACAGTTAACAAACTTGCATATATACTTCTACAAAAACAGCAGTAAATATTTAAAATATTTTGCTGCAATTGTATTTCTCGACCTTTTCTTAATTATATTTGCTTCCTCTTAGGGCTCAATATGAAGCTCCAGATTCAATAAGAGCTAGATTTGGTCTTACAGACACAAGAAATGCAACACATGGCTCAGGTAAATATAGAAAATTTCTAATAATTTTCTTAAAAGTAATGTGAAAATGTAAGTTTAAGCATATTTATAAAACTTTGCAACATTCCCTCACTGCCTTCTTATGTATTTTAGATTCGCCAGATACAGCCAGAAGAGAAATTGCTTTCTTTTTCCCTGAATTTTCTATGGATGATTTCTATAAATATCATGAAGAAGCTTTTCGAAACAATGAAGTTGCCTTCGATCCCGAACACTGGGTTCATAGAATAAGGGATGCAAAAGCACAGAAGCTCCAAAATAGCTAAACTGCCATTTATACTTCAAGCTAAAGTGATGAAATATATCTTAAGTCAATGTTATATTCATTTCTTGTAAATATTTCATTTTGTTTGTGACATATGTAAGGTTGTCTTTTCCTTAAATTATTTCTTCTGCATATTTTTAATTGTGGTGGATATTCAAAGTCTTATGCACTTGAGGAAATGTTTTGTATCACATTAACATTTGTGTTATTTTAATTGTTGATTTTTAGTACTTGACTAAAGTTCTGTAAAATTCTGTAAGTTAAAAAAAATCTATAACAATCTGTTTTCGATTTTATTCTTGTTTAATTGTTTTTGACAAAGAAGTCCAGTTTTGCTGTTAATTTTATACTTGAATTTCAATTAAAATTAACTGTGAATCTCTATCATGTATATTTTTTGGTAGAATAATATACCAATAGAACACTTTGTTTCAGGTGTAATTCATACTTTTAATTTTTGTTATATCATTTGCTGTTTTTTTAGATGTGTTTGTGCCTTCAGAATCCTTTAGGCCATTTTTTAATGTTTCTTTTTTAGTATACAAATTTTGTATATTGTTTTATTTTGTTATAAAATCCAATAAAACAATCTTAAAAATATTTATCTGATGAATATTTATTCAAAAATGCCTCACATAGGAATTCTTGACTCAAATTTTCAAAAAGATACAGTTAAAAAAAATTTCTTATTTAAATGAATTGGAAAATAATATTTTCTTGAATATACATTACAATACTTTTGGGATGAATTGAATATGAAGTTTAATTAAATTTGTTGATTGCATGTATGTAATTAATCACATGCAGAGAACCAACGAGTATAGAACATAGTTTCTTAAGATTTGTCTGGCAACAACTATTAAAACTCTTATTTTTAATGTTTTTTCAATAAGTCACAGCATTTTGTTGATTTCCTGAAATAATTCATGTAAAATGTTTTGAAATTTAGAAATGTTAGATTAAATTTAAACGAGTTAGTTAATTTGTAAAGTATTTGGAAGAATCTTGAAGTTATTTTGTCCTTAAAATAATCTAAATTTGAATCCTTGATTTTTTTTGGAGGGGGGGAGGGAGAGTATTTTTATGATGAAGAGAAAATTTATGTATTCAGAAGACTATTTTCTTTTTGTGTACCTTCTAACCCCTTTTCTCCTTCAATTCAAAACTTAATCTCAATGTTAGTATCTTTACACTTTTTAATGTGTAAAATAAAGTGTCCAGTAGAAATTTATTAACAACTGCTTTAGTGCCCTTGTTTCATTGGCATAGCAAATCCTGAATGGGTCCCATATCAAAAATTTTTTGCACACCCTTTTTGGGGGCCTGTTAATATATTAATAATTTTTTCCTTGCATATGTGGGGGATCCATATAATTGATATCGTGGCAGCTACGCCCCTGCCTTGTGACAGTTTAAGATTAGTAATTTGGAAATTTGCTGTTTCTAAAAAAATTCAGTTAAAAGTCTGCGTTTTTTAAATTAAATATTATCTTGTAACACTTCTCCTTAATGTGGAATATTTTAGGGTTGTACTGTAGGCTGCAGAAGATAGAATAACCAAACATTAATTTCCAATTTCTTCATTTGCTTATGACAATGCAAAAATAAACAAATATATGTTTGTCTATGACAGCTGTAATGGGTTATAAATTAAGCAAAATCAAAATAAAACATTTCTCTGCTTTGTTTTTCTAGTTTCCATGTATTTTTCTAATAGATATATATTTTCTATCAAAAAGGGAATAAGAATTTAAGTAGATGATTAGGAGTTTCTAGGTTTTTGTTTCTTACAGATAATGAATTGTTCTAAAACGTACATAGTCTTAATATATTAAATTTATACTCAATTTTTTGTCTTTAACTTATAGTAAGAAACTTTTTTTTGGATGGTGTTATTAAAATTTGAGCATTTAATGTCCTAGAATTACTAGATTCACTGGTACCAAAAAATATTTTGAAAAATGTTTTCCCACTTATATTTAAAATATTTAGTTAATAATGTTTTGAACTTTAAATTACAATTTTTAGAATAATTTTTGCATTTGAACAAAACAATAGATTTATTTTATTATTTTTCAATTTCTATCTAAAGAAGTTTAAGTAATTAGGAGTCGCACTGTTTTCAAGTTTATTTTTTCGCCCTTAAAATCATATCTTTTTAATTTAAAGCAATATCATGAATGCACTTGTACTTTCCTTAAATATTTATTAAACTCTTATTGTAAACTACAAAAATTTAATATTTTACTTAATTTTAACACTTAATAATTTTGAATTAAAGTTCCTCTATGGGTTTTTTTTAATTGCAATCGTAAAATCTATAATCATTGAATCTGGAAATATCTTTATCAGTTTAAAAATCTTGAATTATTCTTAAAACCCCCTAAATCTAAAGTAATTTTATTGCTAAGAGAAAATTTTGTTTATAAATACTGTAATCAAAGCTTTAAACGTTTAATGGTTTTATTGAAATAAAAATGTTCTCACATACATATTAAATTTATCTTAAGAAAATATCTTTATTTTCTTTGTAAAATATTTCATTTGTCAATGAACCTTCCAATTATTTTGATGAATTGCAGAAAAGAACCGGAGTCATTCTTGAGGATTTAAAATTGAAAACAAATAAATAAAAAGTAAAGGCATGTGACTTCACTTAAAAAAATTGGAATCTTCCTAGACTTGGCAAGGAAAGATGTTTACAGCCTTTACTTTTTTTTTTTTAATCCTGCGTTTAATGGATCTATTGTGTCTCTCTTTTGTTTCTCCAAAAGTACTTAAAATAAAGCACGAGATATTAACTTTAAATGTATGTTTAGTTAATTTCAATTTTATAAAGAAAATTTTTGATAATGGAAACATTGCCATAAATTTCGTTATTCTAATTTAATTTACTATATAAATGAAATGAAATTAAAAATAAACTAATATATGGATTATAAATTATAGGTTTTTGTCTTGAAAGTATATATGTATACTTTCTTCTCTCATGCGAGTCCAAAATCGTCTATATATAGATAACAATATTACTACAATAATTTAATATATTCATTCACTCATAAACATAATTTCGTTTTTCGGTGTGCTTACTATATATATTTAAGGGAATTTATATATGTAATCCTAAATATATAAATCGCCAGAGTTTCTTCTTTGAGTCACTGAATAATTCTAAAGTAGTTAATTTAAAAAATCATTTGACCTCATTTCTCTATCGAATAAAAAAAAAAAATTATTTCGTGCAATAACAGTAATTTGGTATCCTTAATATATTCCACTATCGAAAATCAAAATTCACAAAATAGTAATAATATATAATCTCGTTTTGCCGTGAGTGACATATCACCGTAAAGTGAATCTATTGTTCTTTAGAATTCAGGAACTGGGTTCACTTTCTATAAAAAGAACATTATTTAAGCCTTGCATAATGTGCAAAGGAAAAAAGGAATGAACTCCAGGTGGTTGAAACAGAAAGAAAAGATACCCTAGTCAGCCGACCAACACGTGATGACTTCACCAGAACCAGTTAGAAATTTAAATTTTGACAGCCGGCCAAGCACGTGGGTTTTTGGTATTTTTGCATTCCTCTAACACGCGGTGAATCCAAGTAGAACCAGGCCCTAAGCACGTGGTATGAGACTCACCGTCGATGATATGCAGTCGGGAAAAAAAAAATTCGGTTTTCTCTTGGCCAGTGTTTGAGAGGTAGGGCTATAAATAGAAAACGCAACTACATGTCACAAATCAACGGCTGTTCCAAGTTCGCTGGCGTATCATTTTTATTGCAAGAGAAAAGTGCAGCCCAAGCAATTTTTCTTCTTCTTTTTATTCCTTTCAGCCTTTTAACCCTACATTCTATTGCTTTGTTTACATGGCTGTTATTTTTTCGCTTCTAAGGTTTATTTTCGAGTTTTCTTTGGATTTGATGGCATCAATCGTAGTTTGTATTTGTAACTAGTTTCTATTGGAGGATGAACTTTTAAAATAGTAGTTGTGTTTATACACGGAAGTGAAAAACATCAACAAAGGCTAATTTCAAAACAAATCTCGTAAACAAAAGATTCCACGCACGTTCGATGTCTTTAGATATATATAATCTGGTGATTTTAATAATTATGTGAATAAGTTAAGAGATTTAACTGAAGAAATGGAAATGTATGCTTATTTTAACCTTGAATTCGGAAACCTTGTGACTTCACGTTTCGCGATATTCCCTCCTAATCAGACGTGACTGGTTTTTTAAAAAATTCAAAATTGACATTTCTTGAAGGTCATTTTCACTATCTAGCTTAAAAATGTAGAATTTAGATTTTTGAGAAATGCGATCTAGAATTTGAAATTTAGTAAAAAAGATAATATATTACGTTAGAAATTAGTTACAAAAGCAATATACTTAATTTTAAATTTTTATATTAATTAGAATGTTTTTTTCTTCTTCTAATGTTGGAAATGTCGAAAACAATAGAGCTAACTAGTTTTTTTTAAAACTATTTTTGGAATCTATTTCAACAACTAAAATTTATTATTTAGTTAACATGATAAGAAATTAATTTCAATTTGTTATTATGTTCGAAAAGTGGAAAGAGAGTTTTGTTGTCTGTTATAAGTTAAAAAGTTTCTGATTTGCTTTCCCCTTTCCTAATTAGGTCAAATCCCCCCCCCCTACTTCGATGTGGAAATCGTCATATATTACACGAACGTTAATATTTTGTTCTTAAATAATGTTATTTTTTATATTTATTTCACGCAGTTATTATACATAAACCTAAATTTATCACTGAGCTAATTGGCTTGTGTTTTTAAGGTATGATGGATAGTCGATATATAAATACAGTTAGCAACAAATGCTCATGCATAGAATTAATTTTTAAAAGCCTAGACAAATACTTGTTATGTCCGCTGTAAATATTAGAAAGTTTATGTAAGCCCTTATTACATTTACAAGTATAATTATGTTTGTATAAAAGATATAGAGGGGAAAATGCATTTTTCAGTTTTGAAAAAGTAAAAACCAGATAAAATAAACAAAAAAATAAAATTTAAATTGAAGTAGACAATATTTTTAATTATATTTTCTGAACGGATTGTTAACGAAGGTTAAAGATTTTGTGATATTTTGAAAGAGGTATCATAAAAAAAATTAATGAACAATTTTTATTTTGAAAACAAGTCAGTAAACATTTCTAGCCAAAATAAATATTTTAAAAATTTTACATAGTTTGAATTATTTATTTATTTTAAGAGTATTGTGTAAACAAAACTTCAAGATTAAAAGACTTTTCCCGCCAAATTATATTTATTGTGGAAATGGCTCTATATGCAGATTAAAAGATATTTTGAAATCTCTTTTTTTCGAAACAGAAATCATTACCACCATAAAAATCAGATAAAATTGTGTAGGATTATAGACTTGAAACTATGTATTACAACTTATGAAATTTTTTATATTTTTCTAAAGATTTCAATTTTTTATAGATTTTGCTACGTTCGTAAAATATTACATAAACAATTTATTTTATTATATCATATCAGAAAAAAATTATCAGGTTTCTTTTTTTTTGTACTTATTGATGAGAGGCTAGTGAAAGAGATAAAGAACACAGAGGAAAGAGAGAGAGAATTGCAAAATATGATAAATTTGTCCACACACGTGTTCCATGCGTATTTTAAATAGACACTTCAATTTCAAGTATTTTTTTTTAGAAAAATTCATCGTTTTAGAAATAACCTTGAAACTTTCATTTTGGGATCAGTAAAAGGAACTATCATAAGCACACTTTGAAAAACGACCTTGTAGGCCGATGTAGTATGTCGGAAGATTAAGTGATTCGACAGTTGTGCGTACAATTTGTTTTTTTTTTATCACATTGAGATAACAGATAGGAAGAGTAAAAAAACGTTTTCGACAGAAGAATGTTTTTTTATCATCCACTTGTGGTTCAATCACGTGTCGCATGATGGGGCCGTTATGGGTGAAATGTCTGGGTTTTGGGTGGGATTTTCTTTCTGTTATAACTGGGTTACCATATTTGTTCTGAACGCAGACGATATTAAATCAATATCAGTTAGTTATGTAGATATGCAAATAGTCTTAGTTATGAACTTCAAGTGGAATATTTAATAAACAATAAAGCATTTTTTTTTGGCATTCGTGAAATTTGTATAATTTATTTGGTCGAAAAATAAAGTACAATTAATTACACCTAATTTTTGAGATTAATAAAATTAAAAATACAAAAATAAACAAGTTTTGATGATTAAAATAGTTTGTGGCAATCGCTCTCGAGAATTCTTATCAGGATTAGCATATTTTTTTCTGAATTTTGATAGAAATTATTTTCACTTTCTTTAAACTTATTTTTTATTAAATATAAGGAAACGGATTAAAAAAAAAATCTTTCCAATTCTTAATTGAATATCTTGGAGTAGAAATTTTGAAAAGGAATATTTATATTGTGAAAGAGCTACCTTCAAAGAATTGTTCCCCCAATTTTTTTTCAATACGCAGGTACGTAATTCTCTGCGTATCTAATGTAGAATCTTTATAATTCTTTACATATCTAATGTAGAATCTTTATAATTCTTTACATATCTAATGTAGAATCTTTATAATTCTTTACATATCTAATGTAATTTTTTTAATTCTTTAGATATCTAATGTAGAATCTTTAAATGCTATAGTCTACGTCTTTTCACTTTTACAAGCTGTTTTGTTTCAAGTTTTAATGCTGTCATTTATAAATAATTTGATTCGATATTCTAGAGAGCAGTTAACTTGGTTTATATATATATACTAGCTGTTACCCGCCCGCTTCGCTGGGAATTTCATGATGTTTTATAAATTTTTACTGCTTATATATATGTATAAATTATTGATATCTAAGTCCTGTATTAAGAATTCGCTTGTATTGAAAAATATACATATACCTGTAACTGTCGCCTGTTGATAAAAAAAAAAGGGGGCAGAACTCATCTAATTTGTGTTTTCTAAAAATCTCTAAAATTGAAGCATAGAATGATGTTTGCTCTTTCGTAACCCAAAAACCAAGTGGATTCCCGCAAAACCAATTTTCGGTGGATCTCTACTCCGTAAATTGAACATGCAAGCCAAATTTCAAGTCTAAATCTAACAGAAAAAAAACAAAAGTTTTACTATCAATATCTTAGTAATCCCGTTGAGAGCCGTTTTCCAAAATAACCGCTCTTAGCGGATTTCAACTCAACAAAAGAAAAATGCAAACCAAATTTCATTATTATAGTCCTTGTAGCTCGAAAAAAGTAATTTTTTTGTCAATACGTCCCAGTAACCCCCTGCACCCCCCAGAACTTGATTTGCTTAAAATACATTCTTAGTGGATCCCTATTCAACAAAAGAAACATGCTTAACAAATTTCAAGTATATGGGTCTAACAATTAAAAACAGGAATTTTTTTCTGTAACTCCTCTTGACCCCTCGCAACCCTCCTTGGGGGTCAATTTTCGGTTTACTCTTTGTTAGAGGAACTCTATTCCATGAAAGGAACATGCCTACCAATTTTCAAGCAGGATGATCAAATAGTTCAAAATGGAAATATTTATCAATTACGCCTCTTCATCTCCCGAAATTAAACTTAGTAGTTGATATTCGCGAAACCCATTTTGTAGCGGTTCTCTACTTTACGAATGGAATCTGCTTATCAAATTTCAAGACTGTACGTCTAATAGTTTAAAAAGGGGATAATTATCTATAACGCCACTTGAGCCCCGCAACGCCACTTCTGGGTCTGTTTTCACAAAACCAATTTTGTAGGGGAATTGCACACTATGAAAGGAATCTGCTTAGCAAAATTTGAAGACTGTGCGTCCAATAAATAAAAAATGCAAAAAAAAATTATCAATAACGCCCTTTGAACCCCCGCAACGCGGCCTAGGGGTCGATTTTCACAAAACACATTTTTTAGTGTATCTCTATCCTATGAGAGGAATCTGCTTACCAAATTTCAAACTGTGCGTCTAATAGTTTAAAAATGGAAATAATTATTTATATCTGCCCTTAACACCACTTGAGGGTCAATTTTTCCCAAACCTGTTTTGTAGCGGATATTTACTCCATGAAAGAAACATTCCTACCAATTTTCAAGCAGAGAGGTGAAGTAGTTTAAAAACGAAAATATTTATCTAGTACGCCACTAAATCCCCCGCAACGCCATTTAGAGGTATGTTTTCACAAAACCTTCTTATAGCTGATCTCTACTCTATAAAAGAAATCTACTTATCAAATATAAAGACTGTGCGTCTAATAGTTTAAAAATGGAAATAATTATCTATAACGGCCCTTAAGTCCCGCAACGCCACTTGAGGGCAATTTTCACGAAACCCATTTTGTAGCGTATTTCTACCCTATGAGAGGAATCTACTTACTAAGTTTCAAGACTGTACGTCTAATAACTTAAAAATCGGAAATTCTGACGCCCCTTAAACCCCCGCCCCCGCAAACAATTGCTGCTAATTTGAAATTACAAACAGACACTTCAATTTATTTATCTGTATAGATATAGATTGGGATTATAATAACTATTGTTTAAATGTGACTAAAAATGCAAATAAAAAAAAAAGAAAGGATTAAAACTAACCGTAAAACTTATCAATTTTTTGTTTCTTGCATTGCTTTTTGCTTATGAAGCCTTGATTTATTATTTTTAAAAGTGCATCCGAAACAGCCGATGCTCTACTTAACTGAACAGTGAGATTCTCCTTTCATAAAAAAAAAAAATTATGGCACGTGTCAGCGTATTATCATGTGCGCGTAACACTATTATGTCTCATGAACAGCATCGGTCGCCAGTAACCAAAACAACGACTTCATTAGCTCAGCTTGGCGTTCAATTTGGCGTTCATCTTGGCATTCAGTTTCACGTTCACCCGTATAGTTTCCGTTCCCGTAAGAATACGGGAATAAAATATAGCCTATGTTACTCCCCGTTAATGTAGCTTTCCATTAGTGAAAGAATTTTTAAAATCGCACCAGCCGTTTCTGAGATTAGCCGGAACAAACAGACAGACAGATAGACAGACAGACAAAAATTTTAAAAATTGGTTTTTTGTTATGAGTACCGTATATACTTTTAGAGCATTAAGTAAAAAGCTGCTAATTTGAAATTACAAACAGACACTTCAATTTTATTTATTTGTATAGATATATTCCATTTCAGTAAAATTACCTTTACATCATAGTTAACTAGTTGTTATTAATAATTTAATCACAAATTTGAATCATAGATGATAAAGATGATATTTGAGTTCATATGGTCTTTAAATTGCTACACCACTTGGAGCAGATATTTTTAATTCTGCTCTTGAGTTGTATATGAACTACAGTCTATTATCAAATACACATGTTTTTTAATGGAAAAAAAATTTAAATTTCGTCATGACTTACATTTTTTTTTTGATAATTTGTTAAAAATTTTAACAGTTTAGATATTTGGAGTGTTTTATCAGAAAAAAATCACATTGCAAAGTATAAAACCTTTTTTCTGAGAATAAGTGGCTCAATTCAAAAACCTATGAGTCAGATTTTTTTCTCGAATTTAAAATACAGGTAGAAAATTTTATCAAAAATTATATATTCTAAATTTCAAAGAGAAATTTATTAAATATAAAAATCGAGGGAAAATTATACGTATTTTTTCGAACACGTTTTACATGAAAGAAAAATAAATAAAATAATGTTGCATGTAGAATTATTTACGTAGTACGAGAGTAACTCTGTAATTTTTAAGATACGCGCAGACGATAAATTACAAAAAAATTAATTAATTAATTAACGGCTTAATTTGAAAATACAAAGTATTTTAACACAGCAGACGACTTTTTACTGACGTACTTCAAGTTGTTTAGCATAGAATAAATTTTAGACAAAAGAGAAAATGGAGTTGACGCGAGAACATTATGGTGCTATGATTTTAAACCTGGATTAAATCAAGAGGAATGCTTTCAACGGCTGCAATTACCGTTGGGTGATGAGCCTCCATGTCGTGCTACTGTATTCAGATGATTTAAAGAATTTTGTAGTGGTCGCAATTCTCTTCAGGATGAAGAATACACAGAAAGGTCGTGGTCGGCAGTAATCTTGGATAATGTGTCCACCGTACGAAAAATGTTAATGAATGATAATCGCTCTGTACCTACCAAATGATATAGAAGGAACTTAACAATGAATTCGCAGCCATACACAAAATTATTCATGAAGACTTACACATGAAAAAAGTAGTTTGCCGTTAGGTTCCCCTTAATCTAACTGAGCACCAAAAAAAAGGAGCATGTCAGAATCAGTAAAGAAACCCTTACATTGCTAAATGATGGTGCTACTGCATCATTTCTAAAATTGTAACGGGTAATGAAAAGTACTTGCCGTTTTTTGATGTTCCAACACGTCAAGAAATCAAAATATGGGCCTTTGAAAATGATCCCACTGCATCAATGGTGAAAAGACAAAGAGCAATGAAAAAAGTAATGAATGCCGTTTCCTTTTTTCAGAAGTACGGGATTGGTCAAAACCATCAAGTTGGAAGGTCAGAAGACAGTAAGAACAAACTGGTATACCACTAAATGTCTTCCAGAAATATGCCAAGAAGTTAATGTTAGGGGACTAATGTTTCACCATGACAATGCATCTTCTCATACAACTGGATTACACAGTTGAGTTTCTTAAACAAAAATAAATTGAAGCGATAGAACATCCGCCTTATTCTCTGGATCTAGCTATGTGTTACTTTGGTTATTTTTTAATCTAAAAAAAGAACTTTCGAAGACGTCGGTTTCATTTAGAGGAAGAGAATGATATAGCTATAAATGACATTTTATTCATCAATTCGAAGAAATGAATGGTTTGAGGCATTTAATCAGTGGAAAATTCGTCTACAAAAGTGCATTGATGCTGGAGGAGACTACTTTGAACACTCCTAAAAATTTGTAAGTACAGCTTTAACAACCTAGGAGTATATCAAAAATTTCAGTGACCTTCGTATTTCATAAAGATAAACAAATGTGAGAGCTTATAACATTCTGCATCCAGTGACTTTTTAAAACGCAATTATATACGTAAGAGATGTCTGCATTTATTTACAAAGGCACTTGTTGATAAATAAAAGGTGAAAAACGTGATAAAATCAGTCATCCTGAATTATAAAGAACAGACCTTCAATTTTATTAGTTCTAGTGAAACAAAATAAACACTATTCGTGCGTTTCGTAAAATTCTTAGACGGATAGGTGGAGCTAACGTAATATTTGTGCACCGAAAACTTTGCATTACGAATTTAACATAGTCTTATCAAAAACTAATTAAGGATTCTTTACTTTCCTCAAGATCATTATAAATGTTTCATAATAATAACTGATAGTACCCGTGAAATAATATGATGACACTCCGAAAAAATACGTATTTTATTTCGTTTTCTTGAAAAATCATTGTTTATGTGTATGTGTGTAAATCAGCTACACTTTTTTTAAAAAAAACAATCTAAAGTGATTTCGAATGCAGTAGCATTATATGAATGTTTTGTTTACTTCTTTATTTATCATTGATTGTTACTCAAAATTTACTTTGTAAATTTTAAATTTTAAAGATATGCTTTATTTTTTAAAATTATAATTTGTTCTTGTTTTTCCTCCCGTCGTGTATAAGTTAAAAGATTGAAGTATGGGGTTTGCTTATAATGCATGTATGGCTGACAGCTGGGTTTTAAAGGCAGAAACAAGGTTACACTTGGTTTTGATCTCCTCAAAATAGCATAACGTAAACACTTTCATGACGCTGATTCCTTGTATTTACACTTGACACACTTGCATAATTATATTTAATAATATAATTAACGCATATGAATCCGGCATTGTTTTGATGGAACAGTTCATTTTCAGTTAAAATTACAGTTGCCATTCATTATACTGAAACTATTCGAATTAGTGGAACTAAATCAAAATGGATTAACACAATTTATATGGTTTTCACAATCTTTGTCATCTGAACATTGATCAAAAGTACAAGATCTGCCACAAATCAGTATCGTAACAGAGAATATTAGGGCCCTCCTGCAAAGCAGGTTTGGGGCCCCAAGCCGAATCTTTCAAGGGAGTGGGTACTTGGCATCAATCAGCCTTGGGGCAAGGGGGTGTACATTACACCACTGGAGTCATTTCTTCAAATCTCGATCCTACTGTAGATCAACGAACGGAATAACAAAAGCTAAATGAATACTCATTGATGGCCAGTCAGTCTTTGAGCCCCCTAGAATCCTGGACCCCTCGCAATGCGGGGGTGTACGTTACGCCACTGCCGCTAATAGAGGTAGTGCAACTCTAAAATGTTAACAATTTCAAAAAAAATCTGTTTATAAACCAAAAATAGATGGAAGATTTGATACTTCAAAATGCTAGAAAGTTTTAATTTATTAAAGTGTAGCAGTTGAGTTAAAATAGGAGTATAAAATTTTTCAGGAGGACAAAATCAACAAATCAAGAATCTTTTGTTATTGTAATAATTAAAGATTTACATCAAATTAAAAACTGTATCATTATACTAAAGTAATCTTAATTATTGAGAACGATAATTGATTAATCCTGGAAGTAGGAAAAACAGATTGATGAAGAAATGTACTGCGTACACACACATTACTTAACAGTGACAGTTACAGTTTTTGTGGGATATGGAGCAACAGAGGCTATTATCCCCCTCCCCACATTATTTTTGTTTTTTCATGACGCAATTTTGTATGTAAACAATCAAGTACCTTGTTGCCATTCACAAAAATTGAAACGAATGACATTTTTTAAACTAAAGATCATATCGGTATAAATTATTTCTTCTTACTTCGTAAAATTACGTTCCATTTTAACTTTTTTAGCCAGTAATTAAATTATGAACACCCTGTATATACAAAAAAAATATTGAACGTATTGAAAATTTGAGACAAAATGGAATGCAAATAATTGTAATTTTTTTCATTTTTCAATAAAGCAAATCGCTTTTAACTAGTAGATTTACTCAATTCAAATTTATATAACTGAAAGAATATGCAATATCACTTTTTATAGTTGCGAATATTAAAGTACACTGCTGGTCATTAAAGTGGCAACACCATGGAATAGGGTTGATAATAACATCAGACTTGCATGAAAGGAAGATACTGGAAAAAGGGTAAATGATAATTATTTAAGCACAATCAAACGAAGCAAGAGGCAGAGACGGCATCTTAAACTTTGTTAAAAAGAAAAGTTATGCAGCAGGTTTCTTATTCGGAAGTCGCATTTAAATGTTGAGTGTTTGTGAGAAGTTCGTGTTACGCCTCGTATAAGAAAAAGAAAAAAAAAAGATTTCCAGAACACGTGTTGGAATTCGATAACGGCAGGATCGTGGATGCAAATTATGATTCCAACATATTTCTGCTCGCATAGGTCGGAACCCTTGCAGGATCTCAACTGTATATCACCATAAACACCCAAGATGATTAACATTTTGTCAGGTCGTCCTTGCAAAATTGTACAGATGGAAGTGGGTTTATTTGCAGCACGATAAGTATTTACACGATCAGTTAGACAATGTCTGGAACAGCATGGACTGTCTGCACGTCAACCATTGCTGCACGCAGGGACGTCTTAAAACTATTTGAGGCCCTGGGCCCAGAGAAATCTTAAGATTTTTTGAGGCCTATGGAAAAGCAGGCCCTACCTGAGATCTTTAAAAGTTGACAGTATATAGCATGCATTGTCAAATATTCGTTCAAATGGCAATTTGAAACCAATAAATCTGCACGACTCGTAATCTCAAAAACCTAGGCACAAACTGGCTCAACCGATGGCCGCATTTCAACTAAATGAGTTGAATGATTGCTTATGGTATCAGGTTCAGGTCTAGTTACACGGAAAATGGTCATCACATGATAATACAGTCTTACCCCTTTTGCCAGTTGATATGAAGTTCGAAATGTCTTTTCCGAATATGTACGAGAATAATATTTGACCGGACCATGATCTTAAGACAGAGTCCATAACGAAACGAGGTCCCTTGCCCCCCCCCCCGAGAGCGAGGCCCTGTCCCCGGGCCCAGTTGGTCCATACCTTAAGACGTCCATGGCTGCACGAATATCTCTATTTCATGTCGTTGGTAATCTGAACTACCAATATGACATTTCTGAGATCTTAAGGACGATGGCTGTTCCCTATGTGAGGCCTCAGAAACGTCACCTTTCAACAAGATAACGCTAGATCACATGTTGTCCGTCGTGTCCTGACCTACTTAGATACAGAGGGTGTTCGACTCCTACCCTGACCAGTACATCTCTCACCCATTGAAAGCATATGATCATGTGTTGCTGAGAGACTGGACTGTCACCGCTCTCCAGCCCCCGCAATTGATGAAATGTGGAATTGGTTTAAGCAGTGTGGAATGACTTGCTTGTATCTGTAATTCATGTTTAGCTCGATTCAATGCGTAAACAGGCTTGAGCTGTTTTATGAGCCAGAAGCGGCAATTATATGATTTTTACACACGGTCTTTATATCTGGCATATGGGCCGCTTGTGGCCCCCAATCCCATATCTCAAGGAGAACATATGTGGAACGACGTATTCATTTTCATGCTGGATATGTTGCTTCCTGATTGGTCGAGCCAATCATATGGTTAAAGTTTATGGAAGATGTAAAAAAGTTCAAGAAGGAGAGCTGAAAGGCTGTTCTCTCATTGGTTGCATGGGAGGTGAAGACAGTGAATTCTCATTGGCTGCCCAAAGGGTCTAAAAAGTGAAAAATATAGAAAGGGGCAGGGCTTGTCCAGTAGAGAAAGCCAAAATGAAAAAAAAAAAATAGAGATATTTAAAATACTGAATAGATGTGCAATAAAAAAATTGCACTTGAAAATTATAATTAACGGCAGATTATAAGAGTCGAAAAGAATTCTACTTGATCATTTGGAATTAATATTTGCATGTAGTTAGGAAGATGACACTTATGGACTAATTTTGGAACCTATATACTCCCAAAATGCCTGCAAATTTAATTGTATTTTCTTTTTACTCTGATGAAATATTTTCTATAAGTAAATTTGTGTTATTTGCTTTCCTTCCCGGTGATGCAGTTTTAATGTCTAGAAGTATATATAATCTATTTCGTATTAAAGTATTAGCATTCAAAGCAAGATTCCTTTTTGAAACTAATAGCTAAGTTATAAGGAAAATAGGAATGCACATTTGAATCAATGAAATACAAATTGCTTGGCATTGAAAACACAAGGAAGTAATCAATGAACTGTTATCAATTCAAGGATTGCATGTTATGTCAAATTAATATAAGTTTTATCAGTGCGTTTTCCAAGAATATTAAATTTACAGAAACAAAGAAAAAAATTGTCAGTTATCACATTTTTGTCATATACCTACATTTTACAAAGCTTCTTTTCGCATTTCGTTTATTAAAACTTAAAGTTTTATGAATATATTTAAAGATTTGATAAAAATGAATTTTACTTTTTTTTAACTACATTGTCCAGTGGGTCATTAAAGATTTACAAAGACATATTTTGATTGATGGATTGTTTACTAACATTTCAACACATCTAAGACAACACAAACAAACTTTTGGCAAAGGATCTCGTAATTTTCAGCCTCGGTCAAGTGACGAAGACGACATCTGAGTTCGAACTCCATCCTCCGAACTTCTATATCACGCCAACAGGTGAACTTTAAGCTACGACAAGTTTGATATGCGTTATTTCCTCAACACCAGAGGTGGGCTACCCGCGGCACGTGTGCCACAGAGTGGCACGGCGGAAAGTTGTAACAGTGGCACGCAAAAACTTACTAAAAAATTGAAAAAAATTGAAAAAATAACAAATAGCAATCTTTTTTTTGCAATTTTTTTGAAATATGCAGTTGTCACGGACAGAAAAAAACAACAACCCCTCAACAGTTTGATCAACATATGTTTGTGAATAAATATTTTCTATAATATGTACATAAAAGGAAAATAATATCGCCCAAAACTAGCTGATATGCACCTAAAACAACCTAATTTTGTCAGCATCTTCGGAGCCAGTGGCGCACACAAGGGGGGTGTCCTTGGGGTCCGGGCACCCCCCAAAGCCCTTGAGTTTTTTTCGATTGATGATAATCCTATATATATGTATAACATAAAATGTAACAATTTATTTTATTAATTAATGCTAGTTATTAATTCAATAATTTATTTTTTACTGTTTTTTGTTAACAAAATCGGAAGAATCAATTGGTGTTATCTTGAGGTATGATACGAGTTGGGGGGACTTTCTACCATGGACATCCCCCTTGAAAATTTTTTGTGTACACTGCTGTCAGGAGCTAATCCTCTAATACAAATAACTTGTGAAAAAAAAACCCCTACTAATTCAAAAGATACATTAAGTACTGACTGTTTAGTAATTATGTTTAGAGTTAAATGCTTCAAGTAACTGATTTTTATGTTAGGCCAAATTTCACTGTGATTGAACCTGTGAAATGTTTATTAGCACTAAAACCTAAGCTTGTACACACACTTTTGTCTTATTTATTATATTATTTTAAAATTTCCACTACTTAGACTTACACTAAAAATGTGCTATTTGCGTAAAAATACCGTAATAATCTTATAAGCAACATTTTTCACCCGTCCATATTTTTTTTGTTTGTTGGAAAAGTTTGATGTGGTACGCATAATTTTTTTTTATCAGATAGTGGCACCTCTTTCCAAAAAGGTTGGCCACCCCTGCTCTACACGACGGATCTTCAGTGGCACGAGAATTCAAACACATGACTCAACAGAAATAATGCTGGCCATGACCATGGCTCTCTGAACATTGGTATAAACAAGGGTGAGGTTTGAGGGGCTCAAACCTCTCTTATAGACCAACAGATTTTTAATTGTTAGCAATATGTTTACGTCCCGGTGCTTTAATCTACGTTTTTTTATTTATATTATAGCCCCTCTAATGAAAGTAGTCTGTGTACGCAACTGAACTTACCAATCACGGTCACAAACATATTTTAAATAATAGCATGGTAATATTAAGTGTCAATCGTACTATCCCCTTTTAAACGTATTGCTATAATGTTAATTCGTATCATCACTTCTAAACGTATTGCTTTATAAAAATAAAAAATATTTAGCAGTTAAAAGATAAATTATTTTTTTTCCACATGCGCGAGTCTTTTTTTATTTTCATTTTCTGAAAAATGTTTATATTATGGAAAGAAATTGCTAACACACACCCTCCACTTTCTCACATAAAGAACACTTTTTTTGCTTGTTTTATTTGTAATAACCCCAAGTGTACATTACACTTGCATATAATTAGCTTTAAATTAAAAACACTCGCTTTAGGGTTAGATCTTATTCTTTTAGTCGCCAAATCTGGAAAAAGTATATGGCATTAGTCGCCAAATTTGAAAATTGTATATGCAATAAGTTGCCAAATCTGGAAGTGGTGTATGGAATTGTCGCCAAATCTGATTATCGTGATTCCTGACGATCCTGATAAGGACAATGGAACAAAATTATGAAATTATTGTATTGTCATCGGTCTTTGACAAGTGTGCAAAATTTCGAATTAATGTGATCTTTTAAAGTGGATAAAAATCGAGTTCTAAGATTCCGTTACATACAAGTGAAGTTTATAAAAGCGTGTTAAAATGTTTAAATTGTAAAGAAATTTGAAAAGATAAAAAAAAAAAAAACATTCGTAATGGTTAAATTTTTCATTTGGTCATTTCATTGGTGTGATTTCATTTTAGATTTGCTCTTTAGAACTAAATCATTCAATAAAAAAAATTATTTTTTTTTCAAAATAAAATAATTTGAATATACTTCAAAAAATTTATTTGAAAACATTTTTAAAATCATAATCTGAAGCAGTGTTATAAAACTTTTACATGGATAACGAAGCTAATTTCTAATGGGCTGCGGATTGATGTTTTACCATTGCAGACCATTCCCAGAAGCTGGTGTGGCCTGGTAGCCAAGTGGTCAAGTCATCGGATCTTGGCTAGATACTCGATCCCAGTACCACTGAAGACCCGCCATGTAGGGAAGCGATACACGTTAAATCTGTCGAGAGCTCAAACGTCCTCCGTTAGTGTGGTGTGGTTGTTTGGAGAGGGGGTGCCAGCTCAGGTGTCGTCCACGTCACTTGACCATAGTTCAAAATTAGATGGTCCGTCGCCAAAAACCCTCGTGTAGCTGAACAGTGCGACGTTAATATTCACTCACTCACCCGGAAGCTGGTATCTTTTTTTAGTGCGGCAACCTATAGGCGGATACCAATCGCCGCAGGTAATTTTGATGCCCTAGAGGGCGGCACCTGTGCTCTGACGATGAGAACCTGTACCAGGATTTAATTTTGCCGAGGGCACCCAAGCTAAACAGACATTCTAAGGATCTTTTATATGCCGAAAAATCATACGACATGGTCGCTGTTGATTTTCTGCATCATGAAAATCCACCGACTTAGGCCAGGGTCGAACCTGAAACCTTAGGTGCAGAAGGCCAGCGAAAAAACAACCCCGCTATCCAGCCAGCTGGATAACGAAATTAAATTAGAAATTCTGCTTGCTATCAAGTTTGATTTGTCAAACAAGTTAGTGTAAGTAAATGCCTTTTTTGACGTCAGTCATAAAAATAAAAGCAGAGCAAATAATTTTGCATCATGTGTTTTTGTTTTAAAATGCAAAACACGAAAAATACGGGATCCGCTTTCCGGCAACAAAAATATACCTCTATATAAGAGTATTCTTATTTCAACATTTTTTTAAAGAAGCGTATTCATAATGTTTGTTTTCGTAGATAGTGTGTACTGAACCTTGATGTAAATTTAGAATGAGTAAGGTCACGTGTTTCCGCTCCCGTGTTCAATGTTGTTTCCGAAAATTTCACGGAACTATTCAGTTATTGTTCCGGAATATGTCAACACAAGAAAATGGGAATGATTTAAAATCTGATATTAGAAATACCTTATTATTTCGTAGAATTTTCTTGAATTTTTCTGGTGAGGAAATCGTTATTGCATATTTTAATTTCTTTTTCAGCTTATTAGTCTTGCATAAATTATAATTAAAACTTGCGTACTTTTAGCAGATCAAGGTCCTTAGCAGAGTCCTTAAGGACTCAATGAAATGTGAAATTAGATTATGATCTGAATAATCTTTTGCTTATTTGAAGTATTGTGAATAATTTATTTTGGATGGTATAACTAACATATCCTTGTTTTGAACTACAGAGAATTAATATAAAATTTTTAACAAATTACATTTCGACAATATCATAATTTTTTCAAGTTTTGTTTTTGTTGTTTACAATTTCATATAAAATTAGAATAAAGATTGAAATAATTTCAAAGTATTATATGTATTCAGTGGCGCACACAAGGGGGTCCTCGGGTCCACCCCCCCAAAACCCTTATTTTTTTCCGAATTATTTTAATCCTATGTATCTAGTACGTAAAATTTAATTACGTATTTGTTATTAATAATTAATTTTATTAATTAATGCTAATTATTGTTTCACAGTTTTTTGTTCCCGAAAATCGACAAAATCAAAAGAATATGTCGGGTGACGTATTAGAGTATGATACGAGAATGGTAGACTTTCAATCCTGGACCCCCCCTGGACCCCCCCTCCCTGAAAAATTCCCGTGTGCGCTATACTGTACCTATTAAATTTTTTTTATATAAATGACTATGTGTTGGTTAATTCATGTTTTTTTCTTTTTGTAGAATTTTTTTGATTAAATGTTTTATAAATAATAATATGGAAAACGGTAGCATTTTGTATCATTACTTTTTTTAATGACTTCTTATGTTAAGAATATTATGATTACGCATGCAGTAATATAAGAAAGCATTTTAAAAGTTTGTTTCTATCACATTTGCTGTTCTTTCATTTCATTTAATGTGTGTGTGTGTCCTCGATTTATCTTTTAACTATCACGTTACTTAAAAATGAATTCTACCCGCCATGTAGAAGGGCTGATGCATGTTAAATCTGCCCTAGCTTAAAGTACTCACGTTGATGTGGCGTGGACATTTGGAGAGATTGCTGTGTGCCAGCTCAGAAATAGTTCTCGTCATATGACCTTGGTTCACCAACAGCTCTCGCGTTGTTTTGAGTGCAACTTTAATAAAAAATCCTATAAAATAAAAATTATTCTTTTTAATGGGAAACTACAATTACATGAGTGTGTAAAGGATTTCCCCTGCAATCCGTTAATGATTGTGAGTTAGAATGAACACCAGCCATAATCAAAACAAATACAATTTATTTCTCCTTTGTTTCTCACAAATACAGGGAAGGAAACGTACTTACATAAAGCATTAGAGCAAAAGCGAGGAAGACGAGATATTTAATATCCAATTTTGAGTAGAAGCACTTCTGGAACGGTTGGTAAATTACGTTCTAAATAATCGTAACTCTTATCTCAAATAATCGACTTCTGATCGATTTGATTCTTATGCAATACCTTACTGACTGAACCATCAATTATTAATTTTTTATATTAATTAATTAATCGACGAGTCGTTTTCGTCTAGCTTTCAATTACTTTACGTTAATCACAAACTTCTATCATCTAACTCCTAATCTCTCTCTCTTTCTCGAGCCTAAAAGTTAATACTTAAATATACGACATGATTTACACAGATCGCATCTTCTTCTTCGGGAGAAAGTTTTCAATTGAACAATATTTAAAGTAGTAGAATTTCCCCAAGAGGATTAGTAATTGGTATTCGAATAAACCCGTTACAGTGCATCCCACAATGTTGCAGTGGCCGCGGTAACTGAGTGGGCAGGGTCGCGTTGTATCGAACTTGACGTGGTTTCCAGACTGGGTGCCATTTAAGACCCGTTGTGAGTTGAGAAGCTCATGTGTTTTGAATTTTACACCCTCAAAACCCTGTTGTTGGCACTATGTGGAAGTTTGGAGAGGTGGATGTCAGCTCAGGTGCCCTCCTCGTTACTTGAGTGAGGTTTAAACTTACTCCTCGTTACTTGAGTGAGGCCCGTATTCAATAGTCCACATGTTATTTCAAAGTACGATGTTAATAAACAGTAGATTAGTCTCAAAAATTGTAAAAGATGATAAAAAAATGAACATTAAAATCAAATGAAAATTTTTGTTAAATATAAGTTATCTTGATTATTTGAAAGAAAAAAAAAGTTGGATATTAAAACTTTGTATAAATTTTTCTGCGTTTAAATATTTTTTTTCCCCAACTCATACTATTAGTTCATACTTTCCATATATATATTTATATGTATATCTTGTTCAAATTTTCAATCGTTAATAAAATACCTTTTTTTCATCCACTCAAGTTCAAATACATTTTTTAAACTTGTAGAGGATGACACTTGATGTTAATACAGTTTTCTCAAATATTAATTCGTTAATTAAATAAAATTAATTAATTATAGTTTAAGAGATATATTTCAATAGATTTTATTCCTCTCCATTGGATAAAACAGCTTTTGTTAAATTTGTGATGAAGATTTAACTTAATCTGAATAATCGTTTGCTAGTTAGACTTCAGCATTCCTTTTACACTGGTTTTAAGATAAATTCTTACCTATTACATTCAACTTTTATTAAAAAATGTAATTACAAATTTAATGTGGTTAAAACATTTTTAAAGTTAATTAAAAATGTGTTTTGCCACTAAATATCGTGGTTCTGTCATATAATTATTCATATTTATATTAATTGTAACTATTTAATAAAAAGTAGCTAAAATAAAAATTTTCTTTGTTGACCTAAGTAGGAATTGACTTAATTTTTTTTATATTATTTGTTTTTCATATTGTTCACATTGAAGCTACATATTTTGAAAAATCTCACAAAACTATTTACATTCCCCTCTCAAAGATATCAGTGCTTATCTTCTTGAAATATTGATACATATTTTTTTCAATTGAATCAAAACAGGATGATTATTTATAAAATTGATGAAAAGTTTTAAAGAAATGTTGTTGAAAGTTTCAAATGTTTCATGTCCCTATGCAAATTAAACAATATGAAGGTCATCTTCGTTAAATCTCCAAAGGACGTAATGGATTCTCATCTGATAAGATTTTTCTGATCTGAAGTTTTGAAGGACTTTTACGATACCCCCCTTCTATTTTTGAAAATCTTGGTTTGAACTATTTGAGAAAAAAGTAATTTTAAATGGACAATCTTTCTGCTGATTTTATGTAAATAAATGTAAAAAAAAGAGACGAAACATAAGAATTTTTTCATTATGAAATCCCCCCCCCCTCCGGATATTAGGAGGTAGTTGTTTTATTAAAAGAAAAAATCCTTCAGAATCTGGGGACGTCTTATAGGACAGATACAAAAAAAAATTAGATTAAAAAAAAAATTAAAACTATCATAAAATAAAACTAATCACTGACAAATACAGTAGAACGTCGTTTATCCGAATGTTTATTATCCGGAGCGTCAAATATCCGAACCAAAGTCTGGATACGTTTTCGAACAGTGCAATGCTCAACAGTTGTTTCGTGTGAGGCCAAAAGTGACGAGAAACCCCAAGGTCAGGGACATTTGGGGAATTTCAGTTGTGTGGTTTGGTAAACATCTGCGCGAAATATTAGGTCAGTTTGTTTCCAAGTAAGGGTGTGTGTACGTTCTATTTTGTTGAGTTGTGAACTGCTATGGCTTCGAATTTAAAATGGAAGCGCAACGTCTTGAACACAGAGACAAAACTTGAAATATTGAACCGTCTCGCGAAGGGAGAAAGTGGAGCGTCTCTAGCACAATTTTATAATGTTGGAAAGCCAACAATTTCTGACATAAAAAAAGCCGAGAAACTATTTTAAATTTTGTGTCAAAACTTGATTCTGAACATGAGGCGAAGAAAAGGAAAAGTATGAGGGAAGCAAACGAAGAAGAATGTGGATTTCAAGTGCTAAATGAGGACAATATTGTGACTTCCGTGCAAGAATCCGACCCTGTCGACGATAAAATGGATGAAGACCAGGACAACAACTCAACAACGAAAATAACAAGGGTCCATCAAATTCTGACGCGTTTTTTGCGTTAGAGACAGTTATGGAGTGGTACGAACAACACTCAGGGTGCTGTCCTACTCAACTACTGCTGCTCTAGAGAATCAGAGACCTTGCAGGAAAAAAAAGAAGCCGTACAATGGTATATTAGCACAGCAAAAAATAAGTGATTATTATCCACAAATAAAGGTAAAATTGCGACATTTTGAACCTATTTTGCTTTTTCTTCAACACGTTTCCCGCATGTGATGATTTTCACTATTCGTATAGGGTCCGGTTTCATATACTGCAGAGATCGCATTCGGATTTCAGTTATCCGAACAATCGCATATCCGAACGGTGTCTGGTCCCAATTGATTCGGATAAACGACGTTCTACTGCATAGGTTCTCAACGTGGGCGTTTGAGGCTTTTAGGGGGTAGTAAAAGACCCAGAGAAAATTAGGGAGCGTTGAGATGGCACGGAGGAGCTTGGGTAGATTAACCAAATATAGTCTAAAAAAGACTAAAAAAAGCACGCTGATTATGTACTAACAAAAGTAAACTTTAATACTGTTTACTTATGTTGATTGTATGTATTTAAATCATTTTTATATCACATGTACGAAAATTCATATATTTCGGTTGTTCTGGAAGTGGATGAAAAACATAAAGATTACATTACATTCAGACCTACATTAAATTGAATGATATAGTGCATTTTAATTTCTGTATAGCACGTGTTGTCTTTGTGAGCAGTATGAAAAATTTTTCGTCCACTGCATTTCATTACGTATATTATCTAAGAAAGATAATTAAATATGTTAACCAGGAACTAACGTGTGATTCTTTCAAGGCTGAAACTGTCAATTTATATTTATTTTGAAAGTGATAGCTTTTTTATTATGAACTACTTTGTGTCATCAAAACCCCTGGGAGAGGGCGGTATCGAAACATTCACTAGAAAAGCCAGTTCAAAAATGGTTGGGAACCTATGTTCTACTGTATATATAAAATCCCTCAAAATCCTCACGATCATCATCTAGAGGCAAATTATCTCCTCTCGTACAATTTTACTTTCGCTGATGAGAAACTCACCATACATGTAGGTATACCATTCTGTACCAAACTAGTCAATTTCCGCTTCTTATCGTGGCTTCGAGTGGTCTTACTCACGAATCGAGTCATCGAAACATAATCGAGTTGTGGTTTCGAGTCCTCAATGAAGACTCTCCGTGTGGAGGGCTGATGCATGTACAATCTGTCGTGGATCGAAGGCCTCCCGTTGGCATGGTGTGGAAGTTAGGTTACAGGATGCCCTGTTAGGAGATGTTGTCTTCGTCACTTGACCATGGTTCAAAATTACGAGGTCCATCGCCAATAGCCTTGGAGTTGCTTTAGAATATGGAGTTGATAAACACTTATTTCGTTTGGTCATCAGTATCCCATTGCAAAAATCGTTCTATTCTATATCACCTACAATCTAGTATTTTGTCATATGTAGTTGATAGTTTTGAGGACGTCTTATAGGACAAATAAATGCTAAAATTATTAAAAAAAATCTGATGAAAATTTATAGCTTGTCTTATCTATAGAAACCGGCCGCAGTTTATTTTTAAAACAAACTTAACATTTATCCATCATTATATCCGCACTGAAAGTATGAATTATGACTAATGTAACGTATTTTTTGGGGGGAGAAATTTATAAAAAAAAAAAAAATTCTTGGATGGATGTATTAATTCACGTCTAACGTTAAATTATTCCTATTTCACTTGTATTACATAAATGATACATAATAGGATAGCCAATAGAATTATGAATTCACCACTACGATTTTTTTCACTTTAAACCAGTGATTCCCAAAGTGGTCTATATAGAACCCCAGGGGTCTATGACGATCTGCAAGGGGTTCACAACAGCAAGAAAATAATTTGGGGCTCCATGAGGTGTAAATGGGGGTCTACGACAGTTGTTCTCATTAAACCAGATCGTGATTTTAATTTTAAAGGAAAATTTAATCAAATGGAAACCAGATTTTACCTATTAAACATTTATTTACTAAATTTAATGAGGCTAATTTGCAGTTATGCGGCAGCATAAATTTTATTAAAGCAAGGACCATCATTTTAGCTTTTCTTGCCAGAATTTAAGCTAAAGGAGTGTAATATTGGACATGGCTATAATTTTCCTGATTTCTCAATTGGTCATAGACAATCTGCCAGGAAAATGACGTTTTAACCTACGTTCAACATTTAAATTCCCTTTATTCAGATTTTGAAACTAGTAGGTTTGAGAACGCATTTACTTGGTAATTACCACAGAAGGCAATGAATTCCTATGGTCACGTTGGAAAAAAAATGCCATATTACAAAAGCAACTGATTGGAATAGGAAGTAACAGAGAAGTAAAGTTTAGAAACGTATGCCAGCAATTTTGGTTTTAAAGAGACATACCTGTTATTCATCTCGAATTATAGAGTATTGGAGAAAGTGTTTAATTGCTTTTCCTAGTGAGAAGGAGTTTCAACGCGTTTGTCGGCTGTACACTACTAATCGAGAAAATTTTGGGTTAAACCTGACAAGATTGATGATGAGTGTTGGAAATTTGTTATTGAAGCACCAGAGTCATTATAAACATTTGTTTCTTAATCAGTTATTTTATTATCACTTAAATTTTAAATTAAAGTTTCACTGTTTTTATGTAGTTCTGTACCAGCTGTCATAAACACATTTAAGTTAATAAATTTTCAAAAATTCTCAATATTACGTAAGCAGGTGTCTACATTAAACCGAAAAACATGGCAAAGGGTCTATGAGACAAAAAAGTTCGGGAATCTCTGCTTTAAACAAACTTTATTTATCAACCGTTTATTAAAGTAGTACTAAACAATGCGAGGGCAATTGGATACGGACCTCGTAATTTTGAACCATGGTCAACTGCCCCCCCTCTCTCTAAACCTCCACACTACACCAGCGTGATGACTGTTACTCGAGGTATGTACCCTTCTACATAGCGGATTTAAACAAACCAGAACTGTGGATACAATGCTGTGGATACTGCCTTCTTTGTAGTGTTTTACTCTTCCAAGTGACTTCGTTAAGATTTCGTGATTTAAAAATAAATCGAAATTCATTAATTAAACTACTAAATGATTCTCTAACTTTACAACTAAAACGAGAGAACCAAAGGCTATTTATTGAATATTTTTAAATTGTAACGTTTAAAAACGATATTATAGAAGGATAGATGTGTTATATCCCCTCCATAAAGGGGCAATGTGTATAACTGAGAAGTTTTGTTTTGAAACATACTTTCCAGTTTCTAAATGTATTTTAAATCTTACGAAAACTTTTTTTTGAAAAAAAAATTTAAGGTGGCAATTTTAATATAAATTCTCTAAAATCTCTTTTTTATTGCTCTGAGCCTTTCTCCTATAAAATTTAATTTTCTAGAGAAAAAATAAGTTGAAAGTGTCAATTATTAGAACGATTCAACAGCACTTCTGTTTTATTTAAAGGCGGAGTTATTACATGTGTATTTATATTATTATTAAATCGTAAACAAAACATCCTACGATTTTCATTGAAATAAAATTAACTTGCGTAGTATTTCAACGAATAATTCTTGATGTATTTTTTGTTTATCGTCCTTTATTTGAGTCTTGCATCTACTTTAAAATCAGATTAGTATTCGTGCATATGTTTCAAAAATTTAAATTGCCTTAACAAGGACGAAACACTAATTTAAATGCGCCATACTTTGAACGTCAGGAAAAAACTCTCACGTGCGCACTGTAAACATTATCTCATTAGCAATGTACTTAAAGCTACAGACGCACTGAATGCAATGACCTTAATAAACACAGATATGTAGCTTCCTTATCGTCCTCTTTTCTGAGTTTTTAATCTATCATTCCCACAATGTGTGCATCACCATTGATAATTCCCAGAAGTTTGTTTCTTTTAATGTTATCGAGATAAATTTCAAGTATGTTTTAAACAATAGTTATCAGTGTTAATTATCCAACTATGGCATGCATAAGATATTTTTAATGATGATATAATACGAGATATTCTCTAAACGCCCCCGTTAGGATGGAATTTAGGAATCAAAAGTTATCTGTAGTGCAGACATTTTCCCTCGAAGTGTTTTGTTTCCAAATGTCATGATTTTAAGGTACAGTAGAACGTCGTTTATCCGAATCAATTGGGACTGGACACCGTTCAAATACGCGATTGTTCGGATAACCGAAAACCGAATGTGACCATGCAGTATATGAAACCGGACACTATACGAATATTGAAAATCATCACATGCGGGAAGCGTGCTTGAAGAAAAAGCAAAATAGGTGCAAAATGTTGCACAATTTGATCTTTATTGTGGAAAATATTCACTTATTTTTCGCTATACCATTGTACACCTTCGTGTTTTCGTTGCAAGGTCTCGCAGCAGTTGGGTAGGACAGCACTCTGATTGTTGTTCGTACTACTCCATAGCTGTCTCTAACGCAAAAAACGCGTCAGCATTTGATGGTTCCTTGCTACTTTCGTTGCTGTTGTCCTCGTCTTCATCCGTTTCATCGTCGACAGGGTCGGATTTTTCTTGCACGGAAGTCCAAATCTCGTCATCATTTAGCATTTGAGAGAGATCCATTGTATTCTGCATTGCATGCCATCCAGGTTTCTACATCAACAAAACTCAACATGACTCCCCCTCACTTGGAAACAAACTGATCTAATATTCCGCACGTATGTTAACCAAATCACACAACTGAAATTCCCCAAATATCCATCACCTTGGGTGTTCCCGTCACTTTTTGGCCTCACGCGAAACAACTGTTGAGCATTGCACTGTTTGAAAACGTATCCGGACTTTGGTCTGGATATTTGACGCTTCGGATAAACGACGTTCTACTGTATCTGAGTACGTGCAGAACCGTGATTTTTCAAAAGCGTATAAATGACTTATTATTATTACTTTTTGATATTTAGTGTCACATAAATTAGAGTATACATATAAAATTACTTGAAAATGTTACTACTATAAAAATGTATTTAAATAGCAATTTTTCGGCAAAAAAATGAAAGAAATTACATATTTTTCAAAGCATTCTCCTTTTATGGAAGATATTTCTAAGATAAGAATACACTGCAAGGTGTTCAAAATTAAGGTATCCAACTATCCTAAAATTGTGAATTTTGCCAAAAATTGAAATTTTTTTATGATTTTATTTTATAGACAACTGTATTAACCTTATAAAAATACCTAGTTTATTATTTTCCGTTCACTAGAACAAAAACTACAAGTGTTTTAGTACAAGCAGATGCCATTACTTTAAGCAAGATGTCACACTTAAAAACGCGTTTTACTCGAAATGTGTGTGTGTGTTTTTTTTTGAAAATGCTAAAACGGGGACAGCGATTGCTAAAAAAATTTTGAAAATGATTAACTGAAATGTTTTGTGTATGTTCTGTATGATAGTATAAGTGTTTAAACCTTCAGATTTATCAATCACTATTTTATTACAAAATTTACAGTCCATCATGTGAGTACAAGTACTGTTATTTTAAGCAATTTTATGTAATAACTAAGATAAAGTGCTCTAGTCTTTGTAAAAATTAAAACATCTCTCTCTTATCCTAAAACTCATTTCAAAAATGAATAACGTAGCAACATATCAGAATTGAAAAAATTGAAAATTTGCTTATAACCTTTGGTACAGAATGAGCCATATTCATGATATTTTTCCTTGTTGGCTTCTTGATTTTATCATATTTTTCTTAAAATATACTAAACAAACTAACAACCACGACAAATTCCCCCACATCTCCATTTTTTAAAAAAAAGTTGTCCAATCATCCAGAGAATTTTTAGATTTTATCGATTATCTCTAGAACTATTGAACAGATTTTAATGAAATTTGGTATGTATATAGGGCTGTTATAATGCAAAGATAATCATTCAACATTTAAAATACAAACGCATGATCGTGCTTAGCACTCATCCAAGCCAGAAGGTATGAAACAGCAGTTGCAGAATATAACAAAAAAAAAAAAAATTGGTATGGTGAACATGACCAGACGTCCCGTTTTGAACGGGTCTGTCCCTTTTTATACATACGAGTCCCGGTGTCCCCGAAATGAACTCTGGGACGCAAAATTGTCCCGTTTTCAGAAACCGCGCGAAGCTGTTCGGAAAGTTGTATTGAAACTTGAAGGTCAGACTATATCGGCAGTTGAAGCTGCAAAAGAAATCAATCAACTAAAAGACAATTTGACTCAGAAACAGACCAATCAGTCTCTTCCATTTTACGGTCCGTCAATTAAAGGTGAAATCAAAAGCTAATGGTACTTATATAGCTGAAGAGTTTGTGAAAAGGACGGCTAGAGAATTTTATAAATTAAGCCGTAAATATCTGGAGCAGTGAACTTGCTTTCTTACCAAAGTAATGGAGATATTTTATTGGACAGATTTAAAAAAGTCCCCGCATGGGAAGACGTTCAAAATTCTCTGGATGTATTAATTGAAAAGGAATATATTGACTGCAATAAAGATACATAAGTTTTTGACGAATTTTCATTAATTTCTAACTACATTACATCGCAAAAAGTAACCTAATAAAAATGATCTAAATGTTTCCACGGAAACTCGTTGGGTGGAAGTATTCAAACACTTTCACGCCAACTATCTACAGCAGGAAAACTTTTCTAATTTATTTGAATATATTTTATGTTTGCCTGCTACAAATGCTCCAGTAGAAAGAGTATTTTCTATAATGAACAAATTGTGGACATCTGAGAAAACCCAACTATTAATTTCAGTTCTAAAGGTGATGTTGATAATTAAGGTGAATATAAAAAAACGTTCCAAGAGTTTCATTCTTACTTAAAATCTTCACCAGCTATATTAAAGCAAGTTTTCCTCTGATAAATATAAATATAACTAAACATTTGGGGTATATTTTTAATTCGTAACTTTTAAACTAACTTTTTCTGAATAAATAACTTTAAAAAAGTGGTTTTTTTAATGTATACCTGTTACTTGACCTAAACAAAATAATGTCCCGTTTTGAGTCAAAGAATGAATGGTCACGTTAGCGTATGGTCCCCCTCTTTCAGATAAACAGGCATCAGACTGTGATCTTATCCGGAAAATAATTTATGAGTTCCTATGGCAATTATTCCGTCTCGTTCAGTAGCTCTGTTTTCAAGCCTTGAATAGTTCTCGGAAGGGAGTTGCGAGTTACAATTGTCCTTCCGAGAGCGTCCTAGGCATGCTCTGAGGGATGGAGATCTAACTAGCCAATCCATCCGGCGAACTTCCTCATTTTCCAGAAATTCGTCAACCAGATGAGCTCTATGTGTGTGCCTCGCGTTGTCATCCATTAAAATAAAATTAGGGCCAACTGCACCAGTGAAAAGGCGAACAATACCATGTTAAAATATTTGATTTTTACTTTGTATTTTACAAGTGACGTGTTTTTGCTTCTTTATTTGGCTGCAATGCTTAGTCAGCTATCAATATTTTTATATGCAGTATAATTAAAAAAATGTGTTTTGTCCTGATAATGTCAGTAAGAATTTACTGTAAGTATAATGTAATAATATTTTATAACATTATGCTTACGTATTAAAATAACTTATTCAGAAATTTTTCTTTGAAAACATTCAGAGGGTTGAAGTAAAAGCGGAAAAATTAGCCTCTTTTTTATCTATTTATTTATATTTTGTCTTATAAATCTATATAAAAAAGAATCTAAAGAAATGTAACCGAAGGTCACACCATATTATACAAATTTTTAAGATAACTGGAGATACCATTTTTGTACCTTTGTGTCTTGTATTCCAAAAACGATTTCTTCCTTCTCGTTATACTTTAGAAGAGAAGGCCTTAAGTAATATTAATATTAATATAAATTAGCATTACTTTACTCGTATATGGATGTTTAGATGTTCACTTTTTCGTTTAAGGGAACCAGAACATGCTCGAAAGTGTAAAATGCTAAAATTAAGACCCTTTGTTTATGAGACATATATCTTTTAAAATTTCCAATAGAGCTTAGATATTTTACGTTCTTAATAAGGTAATTTAATTATTCTGTAGAACTACAAAAATAACTTTTTAGTTTAAAAGTTTTTTTTTCCTGCTTAATTTAAAGAAAAAATAATTTTTGAGAATTCATAACACATATTTATGTTTAGGTAGCATTTTTTAAAAAAGTATCTTTTTTTTATGCATAATATTTTTTAGACATATAATAAAACAATACTCAAAAGACAGTGAACCTATTTTTTTAGTGAAAATTTAGTATAGTTTCTTTAAAGAATTATAAAACTTTGAAATTTGGAAAATTTCTATTTTTCTGCTTTTTTTATGCGTAAAACAATTTTTAGAAAATTAGGCACTATTTTAATAGAAAAAAAAATTAGGTTCACTATATGCATAGGCATCTTGTATAGAAGTATAAAAAATCTGGATTTTTTTTATAGTGCAATAGTTTTTTTTTAAAATGTACCTAAATGCAAAAAAATATGCTTTTGAGAAAAAGTGAAAAAATTAAGGAACAAAATGGGCGTGGTCATTTGTTTACATTTTTATTTTTAACTAGCTGTTACCCGCCGCTTCGCTGGGAATTTCATGATGTTTTATAAATTTTTACTGTTATATATATGTATAAATTATTGATATCTAAGTCCTGCATTAAGAATTCGATTGTATTGAAAAATATACTTTACCTGTAACTGTCGCCTGTTGATAAAAAAAGGGACAGAATCATCTAATTTGTGTTTTCTAAAAATCTCTAAAATTGAAGCATAGAATGATGTTTGCTCTTTCGTAACCCAAAAACCAAGTGGATTCCCGCAAAACCAATTTTCGCGGTGGATCTCTACTCCGTAAATTGAACATGCAAGCCAAATTTCAAGTCTAAATCTAACAGAAAAAAAAGTTTTACTATCAATATCCCGTAATCCCGTTGAGAGCCGTTTTCCAAAATAACCGCTCTTAGCGGATTTCAACTCAACAAAAGAAAAATGCAAACCAAATTTCATTATTATAGTCCTTGTAGCTCAAAAAAAGTAATTTTTTTGTCAATACGTCCCAGTAACCCACTGCACCACTCCAGAACTTGATTTGCTTAAAATACATTCTTAGTGGATCCCTATTCAACAAAAGAAACATGCTTAACAAATTTCAAGTATACGGGTCTAACAATTAAAAACAGGAATTTTTTTCTGTAACTCCTCTTGACCCCTCGCAACCATCCTTGGGGGTCAATTTTCGTTTTACTCTTTGTTAGAGGAACTCTATTCCATGAAAGGAACATGCCTACCAATTTTCAAGAAGGATGATCAAATAGTTTAAAATGGAAATATTTATCAATTACGCCTCTTAATCTCCCGAAATTAAACTTAGTAGTTCATATTCGCGAAACCCATTTTGTAGCGGTTCTCTACTTTACGAAAGGAATCTGCTTATCAAATTTCAAGACTGTACGTCTAATAGTTTAAAAATGGGGATAATTATCTATAACGCCACTTGAGCCCCCGCAACGCCACATTAAAGAAATTCACAATTAAAAAATTAAGAACAATTTGAATTAAGAAAAACAGAGAGGTAGAAAAATGAAAGATACCTTGAAAATATTGTTCTTCGATTACAATATAAATATTAAGCAATAATAACTATTGTTTAAATGTGACTAAAATGTAAATAAAAAAAAGAAAGGATTAAAACTAACCGTAAAACTTATCAATTTATTGTTTCTTGCATTGCTTTTTGCTTATGAAGCCTTGATTTATTATTTTTAAAAGTGCATACGAAAACAGCCGATGCTCTACTTAACTGAACAGTGAGATAACTATCATAAAAAAAAAATATGGCACGTGTCAGCGTATTATCATGTGCGCGTAACACTATTACGTCTCATGAAGAGCATCGGTCGCCAGTAACCAAAACAACGACTTCATTAGCTCAGCTTGGCGTTCAATTTGGCGTTCATCTTGGCATTCAGTTTCACGTTCACCCGTATAGTTTCCGTTCCGTAAGAATACGGGAATAAATATAGCCTATGTTACTCCCCGTTAATGTAGCTTTCATTAGTGAAAGAATTTTTAAAATCGCACCAGCCGTTTCGGAGATTAGCCGGAACAAACAGACAGACAGACAGACAGACAGATAGACAGACAGACAGACAGAAATTTTAAAAATTGGTTTTATGTTATGAGTACCGTACATACTTTTAGTGCATTAAGTAAAAAGCTGCTAATTTGAAATTACAAACAGACACTTCAATTTTATTTATTTGTATAGATATTTTAGGGCTATTTTATCAACAAACATATAAGTATTATACATTTTTAGGTTCAGAAAAATATGCACTATTTTTTAGAACTAAAATTGAAAAATCAATTCTTTGAAAGTATATGATGTCCTGGTTCCCTTAAGTCCGCAGTTTCTTAACTCCTGGGAGTTAACATCTTTTTCTGTTGTCAGTGATAATATAAACCTTGTAATTTTATAAGATTAACTTGAAAGAACTAAATATTTTGCCTATCACACAATTTATCTCAACAATTTAAAGTGTATTCACACAATTTCACAATTATTTGTATCAATACCTTAATAAAATATGGTTGAAACTAGATTAGTAACACATTAACATACACGTGCGAAGAAAAATGAGAGAAAGAGCAGTGTTATAAAGTTGTTTTTGTTTTCATTCGATTATCTCCATTACGTAACTAAACATTATTTTGTAGTGATAACATTGTATTTTGATATTTTCATTTGTTACTGTGCATGAAAATTTAGGGCATCGGTTGGGTGCTGCAAAATTTATTTTTAATAATTTTTTTCAAGATTTCTTTTAGTTTATCGTATTGTGACGTTTGAGATAAATAAAGGTAACGTGATATTGATTAAATTAAATATTTGGTTTATTGCGTCACACAGCTATTATATTTACAGATTATACATTTAAGTTATTAAACTTATTAACTTGTTTTTAGAGTTCAAGTTCTGTTTGTGCAGGAGGAGTTTTTGAGTCCGTTCTCAGCGAAGTTTTCAGATCATCTCCCGTTCCCTCTGTGTGCCCTTTTTAGGGTCTCGGGGATGACCGGGGATCGGCGTCTTTAACTTCGAGTTACATCCGGTTCGTGG
>BMAO01036934.1:0-24478 GCA_019973975.1 Trichonephila clavata
GAAACGACGTCGTCGAGGGTCTTGGGGAGAGTTTAGTTTTGGGGCTCATGAAAAGACTCTGGGTGTGAAGGAGAACCATGGAGGGCAAAGGGGAACCAGGGTCGGATAACAGGCTCAACACATTGTCCGGGTCGGTCATGTTGAAAAAGAGAAGCTGCAAATTTTGTGCTCTGAAATGTAATCTGTCAAGTGTTTGCTTTTAAACATTATCTCTCTAAAAAAAAAAAAAAAAAAAAAAAAAAAAAAAAAAAAAAAAAAAAAAAAAAATTTTTTTTTTTTTTTTTTTTTTTTTTATAAGGATAAATTAATTTCTCGTCTAGCTAGAGTTTTTCTCTTCTTGTGCTGCGTGGACTCTGTGTTCTTTTCAAGTTTAAAAGCCTTCTACCACCCCCTCATTTCATTTACTCGTCTAGTGTAGTGTGCTTTGAAATTTTGTTTCTTTTCAATCGATCGTGTCCGACCATGTCTGCTGTTTCGGATGCATGTTATTGTGAACAAGATTGTTTAGTGTGTTCTCGGGGAAAAGAGTCCCCTCATGATTGTGTGATTCACGTTTTATTGAAATCGATGGTGTTTCAAGAACGAGTGATGCGCGGTGAACCCACCGAAGCACGATTGAAAGAAATTTTAGAGATTGGACAACACTATTTACCCGGGCCATGCATTGGACGGACGAAAATAGTAAACGTTGGCAAAGGATGTATGACGAGATCCAGAGTGGGTTTCCCAAACCCTCTGTCGGAAGCGAATAAAGTTTAAAAGATTTGTCAGAAGCACATAAAATTTGAAAAATCTCGCAAACAAAGTTTGAAATATCTTTCAGAAGGAAAGTTTGAAATATTTGTCAGACGCACATAACATTTGAAATATCTTTCAGACGTACATAACATTTGAAATATCTTTCAGAAGCAAAAATAAAGTTTAAAACATCTCTCAGAAGCACATAAAACTTGAAACATTTATCAGAAGCAAATAAAGTTTAAAACATTTATCAGATGCAAATAAAGTTTACAACCAATCTCTCTAAAAAAAAAAAAAAAAAAAAAAAAAAAAAAAAAAATTTTTTTTTTTTTTTTTTTTTTTTTTTTTTAGAAAGATTGGAGAGTGTTTAAAAAGGTTGAGCCTTTCACTCGAGCTTTCATTTGGTTTAATCTGTTGTCAACATTTCTTATTCTCTTCATGATGACCTCGTTCGATTCTCTCCTGGGTGAATTGGAAAAAAAATTTCTCCCAGGTTTGCGAGACAACGTCTCACGCTGGTCGTCTTATAGACGACGCTTGCAACGTTTAGCGGGTATTGTGAAATTTCAACAACTCGCGACCCACTTTCCCATTCCCGTCCAGGTGGTCTTGAGCGAGCATGGATTCCATCTTTCCGATTGTGTCTATAGTGCAGATGCCTGCACGGAAGGACCCGACACTTGCCATTGTTTTAATGTCTTTGACGCCCCCGAACACTATTTTATCGTGAAACGCTTCAATCATGTCGTCGTACGGGACGGGTCTTTACACTCGCTCGAATGTTTGACACGAGCTCACTGTCAATGTTGGAGACAGGGCCCCGTGGATCCTACTCTTTCTGCCACCTTGAAAGGGCTTCCGGCGGGACCGGAGATGATGCCATCCATTTTGAAAGAAACCCTCACAGGATCTTCCTCCTGTCTAGCCAATCCAAAAGCACTTTCTGCGCGTCGCTCTTCTCTCAAAAGCACGATTCGGACGCCTTTTTGCCTCATACGAGACAATGGAGTCTGACAAAGCCTTTCAAATCTACCTGGCCGAATACCACGAGGCCCATTTGGCCGAGTACATTACTTTTATGATGCAGTTTCGAGCCCAGTTACAGACTCTCACTCCGTCCGACGTCATTGCTCTTTCCCCCGTGGACCTGGGAGACCTTTTACGAAAAGTGTTGCCCCATCCCGAGCCCATCGACGACCTGCCCACCTTTGAATGTCTCACCTCTTCTGAACCTTCCGAACTTTACAGTGATTACCTCGAACAGCAGGCGGCCCAAGGCAAGGGGGCCTTTCTGCAAGCTCTGTGGACGGTCTTGGCCCTTCCCAAATTGTATCGATTGGCGTACAAGGCCTGGAGGCGACATGGACCTCAACCGTTGGCCCCTTGGATTCTCTTGGCTCAAGCCGTCTTGGATGGCTGTTTTGCACTCAAATGGCCCGAAAGCGTCTTCCAAATACCCGAGACGTGTTCCATCTGTCTGAGTCCGATGCATTGGCCAGAAAAGACACATTGTGGCCATGTATTTCACATGCGGTGTTTACTGCAACACCTGGAGGTGAGGAATACCTGTCCTCTCTGCAGGGCGCCCAACCCCATACGAGCAGCCTCGTAGAGGAGGGATTCCCCAGAAAAATGGGAGATGGATGACTGGAAAGGAGCATAGCTCGGGACCAGTCATTCATCTCCCATTTTTTTGGGCTACTCTCAGAGTCAAGGTTGGAAACGACAAGAAAAAAACTCTGACACAATTGTTAGAACATTGTGCAAGACCAATAAAATGTGAAAGATGAAAAGCAAATCAGGGTGACATTCCATATAGTATACAAATTGAGGGTTTGGAACAGCCATGGGAGAATGTTTGCTGGAGCTCGGGACCAGGAATCATTCTTCCATTGGCGGGGGTTTGGAAACGACAAGAAAAAAAAACTCTGACACATTGATTCAGACTGTGGCTGGAACATTGTGTGTAAGATTCACAATGGAAGGTTGACACATTTTTTGAGACTGTCCTGGAACATTGTGTAAGATTCACAATGGAAGGCTAATAAAATAAAATATCGCAAAAGCCAAAAAAAGAATGTGAGGCAAGTTTGAAATATCTTTTAGGAGCTTGACAACCAAACTCTTGGCAGAGCTCAAAAAGTTTAAAACATTCTACCTCTCTAAAAAAAAAAAAAAAAAAAAAAAAAAAAAAAAAAAAAAAAAAAAAATTTTTTTTTTTTTTTTTTTTTTTTTTTTTTTTTTTTTTAGAGAAGCTTACATGATTTAGTTTCAAAGGTTTGCTAGTAAACTTGAAAGTTGAGAGATGGTTGAACGAGGTCGAACCAACCTTTTTACACTATTGTTTTTCCAACGCCATGTATTGAAAGAGATTCTATCCACTCTTTTTCCTTGCAACAAATTTTTCAATATTTTATTTTCAACTGACATGTTTTGTACTTTAGCGTTCAACTCATATTCTTTGCGTTCAACTCATATTCTTTTGTTTTCCATTCATATTCTTTTGTTTTCCATTCATATTCTTTTATTTTCCATTCATATTCTTTTGTTTTCAACTCGTCAAGTTCCTTTTTCAACACGTCTTTTTCCCTTTGAATCAAATCTCTTTCCTCGGCTCCCTCCTCGACTACACAATTTTATTATCGTATAGATTCAAATGCAGAGGTTTCCTCGTAGCGCGGATACAAGGGAATCACACAATTTAAACATTTCCAGCCCGGATCGGACATTATACCATGGGTCCCGTACACGCTTGGCAGCCCAACATTTTTATTTCCCACAGTCATTTTTCTATTCCCCCTGGAAAGAGGGTACTGAGAAACGCAATACTATACGGGTGCAAGGGTCGATTGATGTGAAAATGAGACGCTTAAATTGTCAGGACCCTGGTCACACGAGGGTCCACTCACGTAGACGAGGGCCCCACGCCAAGAGGGCAACGTCGTGAGATGGCTCGCCTCCCATGTTCCAACAACACCCCTATTGGAATGATTCTCTGTCTTTTCTCGACATACCAACGTTGTAATGCCTACACTTTATAGGTCGCTGCTTTCCCCCAGCTTGACTAGTCTCATTGTCCCTCCCTCCATGACATGGGTCGTTGCCCAGCGGGACAAGTCTCCATTTCATTTGTCCCCTCATCCAGGATGAAACAATTTTTTGTTCTCGCGCCCCATATTTTTTTCAGAGGAAAAAATTTTCAATCAACACACCCCAAGGGACACGATTCTGACCCCTTTCCAAAAAGGTCGTTTTCCATTTTCAATCATTTTTGGAAAGGGTCACGGTGCTCGACTATTTTTTCGACCGACTGTATGGAACTATGGTAAGGACTGTAAAACGAAAGGCGCTTCCGATTTTACAGTGATTGCCATAGGTGTATGGTAGAGCGGTCAAAGCACCGGGGCCCCTGGAATCCATCTCCTGAAAACGTTGCCCTGCCTCCATTTCATGTTTCGCTGCTTTCACCCCCCACTTCACCAGTCTCCCTTTCCTTTGCCCCCCGGAAACGCCCCATTTCCCCCCTGACAAGTCTCCATTTCATTTGCCCCCCGTTTTAAATCATTCGTCTGGTTTGAAACTTTTTATTTTCTCGCGTCCCTCCAAAATATTTTTCGGAGGAATTTGAAAAAAGTTTGTTTGTTCATACTGAACTGCTCTCAGACAGACTTTCGGACAGACTTTGGTTTGAGCTAAAAATGCAACATGAGGGTAAAAAGAAGGGGGAAATGGGACAAAAATCATACAAAAGGAGCAATCCTAAGGTGGATGTCGACTGAAACACCACGGCGGGGGTAGGTGAAAAAGAACCATGCTAAGGTGGATACCTGAAACACAACAGGAGGGGAGTGGAAAGGGTGCCTTCGTAAAGAGTCGTATTGAATGTTAGACCTGAAACGCAACGGGAGGGGAGGTGGATTCTACAAAAAGAGCCATGGGACCTGAAATACAACGTAGGGGACAAGATTCTTACAAAAAGAGCCGAGGATCCTTTCCAAAAAGGTCGTTTTCCATGTTCAATCATGTTTGGAAAGGGTGCTCAACTATTGAGTCGACCGACTGTATGGAACCTAGGGCGACGAGAGGCGAGGGATTGTCATAGGTGAAGGGTAGAGCGGTAAAGACAACGGGGCCCCTGATAAAAGTGTACAAAAGGAAATGGGAAAGCCCCCCACGATTCAATGTCAAACGTGGGGCGCAAAAGTTCACACGACTTGTGGAAAGCGGGGAAAGTAACGAGCGTAGGGTAAAAATCTTTGGGTGAACATGACATAATTTGGCGTGAACCATGGTCAAGTGACGATCCATGAGATGAATTCAAAGGGATCTGGTACATGGGGTCGGGACACATTGGCCACAAGACAAATAGAGGAATGTGTAATAATATTTAGGCATGAAAAGAGTAACAACCACCCAATGATCACATCCAAGGGATGTAGTAATATGTATTCATAAAACAGTAAAGTAATTAAAAAAAAACAACAAAAACACTTTTTTAAAATTTTTATTGATGACTGTAATAAAACAATGACAAAACCTCGACACATTTTTTGACAGTCCATAACATAAAGTGTGCCAAAACCGCGACACATTTTTACAGTCTTAACATAAAATGTACACATGTCTGAAAACCGTTTCACCACTTGACAGATGTTGAGGTAAAGATTTTTTCAAAACCATGTTACATTTTTACAGTCCTCATGTGTTGCAGGTATTTTCACCTAGGGTGTCAAAGAAGGGCTCATTTTCCAGCCACTAAAAGTTTTTCCCATCTCGGAAAACAGGCGAGTTCAATGGATCAACATTCTTTTCAGTCCAACATTTTCCATCAACAAACTATCCTTTTCGACTTGAAATACATCTCTTTGGGTCTTTAATATATCTCTTTGGGTCTTTAATACATCTCTTTCAGCCTTCAGTGCATCTCTTTCAGTCTGTAGTCCATCTCTTTCCATCTTAAATACATTTCTTTCGGCTTTAAAGGTGTCTCTTTCCAATTTCAAAACATTTCTTTCGGCTTTCCACTCATTTTTAAAAACGTCATATTCCCTCTTTAAATCGGCCACGATCGGTTTCCAATAATCGTCCCGTTCCTTTTGCATCTTTTCTTTAATTTTCTTGATTTGATCCATGACATTTTGTTGCTTTGGGGATAAAACGTACATTTCGTCCATGAGAACGTGAAGGGACTCTTTGAAATTTATTTTCTTGTCACCGTACAACGTAAAATACGTTTCACCTTCCAAGGGAATCTTGCAACGGATAAACTTCCAACCCGTCACTTTAATAGGGACCACCCATTTCAAATGACGCCATTGGTCTGGCCCACGTTGAGCATAGGGATCCCACCGCACCACATTCTTGTTCCCATTCTGCTCCACGAGTAACCTTTGTATTCCGTCGGGAAACAGAGTACATAAAACGGCAATGCTATGGGGATGCATAGGTCGATTGATATGGAAATGGGAGGTTCCCTTCTTCTACATTGTCTGGGATCCTACCATCACACGTGGCCTTGGGCTGGCTCACGTACACCAGGGTCCGAGCCAAGTGAAACGCATCTCGAATTTGGACGCATTTCTTGGCCCGTCCCATGTGGGGAAAATCATAACGAATGTTATGTTTCCAAATGTTTTGAAACGAGCTCTCCTTTTCACAAGCCAGAATCATGTGCCGATGTTGTATTTTGCCTTCCAATCCGTCACACAGACACCAGAAGGGTAAAATGACAAATTCGTCACGAATGGCTTCCATCTCCTGACAAAAGTGAGGAAAGACGTCGTGTTTCACCATAATGTGAAACCAATCCAGGTCTTGGCACAGGTAGCGTTGGATGATGCCGTGAACGTCCTTTCCCAAACCACTGGCTTCACTAAATTCGATTCCACGGGGCCACAGGTTGGGTTTTTCAAACACTGAATCGTAAAATCCCACATACGATGGATTTTTGCAACGATCATACATGGGGTGGGGTATTGAGATGAAATACGTACATTCGCACAGGATGTCGTCCTCGTAATCCGGGGGTGGGTCATCCTCTTTTCTATGAGCCACAAAACCTTTCAAGCATTCCACGACATGTTGCACATTCTCACGCTTCATTCTTTGCCCATGAGGCCAAGATTTAAACCCCATACAAAAAACGCACTCTTTACGATTCTTTAAAGAATGTTCTTCCAAAGCATGTCTATGATAGTATTGTCCAAAGGTCATGGATTCAAAACAAATTGGACAACGAACGACAATATTCAAAGAGGAATGGATGAGCTTGTAAAGCGTCGTGAGAGACATGTCAGCAGCACACCAAAATAATTCTGGAAATGTAAGATTATCCAAGTCAAACACATGAGCATAAAAAAAAAAAAAAAAAAAAAAAAAAAAAAAAATTTTTTTTTTTTTTTTTTTTTTTTTTTTTTATTGGTTCATTGGACAATAGACAACATTTTTTTACAGTCGTGGAAAAAAACTTTTAAAATCCTTCAGTTACACTACCGGTGTAAAGGTCCATCTTCTCCTTCCCTCTTGAGGTGAAAGTCTATTCGAGGGTGACACATGCACTCTTTGCAAAACGGTTCCCTCTTGAGGTGAAGGTCTATTCGAGGGTGACACATGCACTCTTTGCAAAACGGTTCCCACTGGAGGTGAAGGTCTATTCGAGGGAGAGGGTGACACATGCACCCTTTGCAGTACAGTCATGGGTCTCACGACGGCCACGGGTCGGGGAACCTGAGGATCTCTTTCTTGCCACGTAAACTTTATCTCGTGTTCAAAATGTTTTTGACCCTCCTTAGGGGAAGGAATCGTATAAGGTGTATTCCGCGTGGTGCTCTTCTCGTGGCGCATGACCAGGGAACTCATCGTGTCTTGCTTAGGGCTCACCACTTCCATTCGGCAACAGGGCTCGAACCCAATCTTCTTCCCCCAACAACAGATCGTTGAGGCTGGTAAAGACTTTCTGGTCCTGATGTTCAGCCGTCTCAACGATTTCGTTTGCAGATACGCATTTACCTTCCAATGATGAGGGAATAATCGCTTTCGGGCCCAAAAGGTGTTGGTGTGGGGCCACACATCCAGGGTGGTGTCGTGATAGGTCAGGGTCAATTGGGGAAAATACGAGACGAGGGTAGGTAGAATAGAGTCTCGCATGGCCTCCAAGGGCACCGTGCCCTCCTCCGTGACATGGGGAGTGATCAAAGGATGGTTCTGTTTGTACCAAAATCCAGTCTCGGTGCGTTCAAATTGGCACTTGAGAACACCAGGAGAAAAAAAATGGAGGGGTAAACTAGAAAATTCCAGACGAGTGCCGACTCGACACGGTAATACATACTTGTCCACAAAGGTGGGAAAGATGACTCGTGGAACAATAATGTAATAACGACCATGTGATTTGTAAATTTCAATCATCATAAAAGTGTCTTGAGTAGCAAGACTCGCTCAAGTATTTCAACTCTCTCTCTAAAAAAAAAAAAAAAAAAAAAAAAAAAAAAAAAAAATTTTTTTTTTTTTTTTTTTTTTTTTTTTTTACCATTCCCTTCAAGCTTACACATTATCTTTTCGCTTCAAGCTTATACATTTTTTCTCTTCACGTTCAACATTTTCTCTCTCTTTGACATTTTTCTTCTACTGGGTCCATTCGTTTGGAATTTTTTTTCAAGTGGGTAGGAGGTTACACATGGGTGACTTGTCCCTCCCAGTTAAACTGTTTCATCGTTTCGTGGACCATGTCATCCGCTTGGTGCTCTTTTCCAACATAATGCATCACCTCGGGTAGAATGGGATCCAAATACATGTAGGTGGCGAGATCGGTGGCTCCAATCACCACCTCCCATCCGTGGTTGTTTCTCTCCAAATAATCTTTGACCAAATGGTACTTGAGAAAGTGTTCCAACTCGTCTTGAGGTACTCGCACGATATCACTGTGATCCCAACCATTGTGGTCTCTGAACAGGGAAGGAGCTTGCTGCAAGTTTCGGAGGACATCAGAGTAGGTAAAGGATTGCAAGCTTCCCAGAGTCGGACGAATCTCGACCTGTTTATTATCAAACGGACTTTGAAGAAAGATGCGACAAGGAACCCATTGGGATTGGTAGCGCATCCATTCGATGGAAACGAGATAGTCGCAATTGGGTTGGGTAGCCATGACAAGAAAAAAAATTGAGCAGCTGAGAATAAATGAATAGAGTGTGAGCTTGCATATAAAGATGAATTAAAAAAAAAAAAAAAAAAAAAAAAAATTTTTTTTTTTTTTTTTTTTTTTTTTTTTTAGCTTCAGAGTTTCATGCTTGCATTCTTAGTTTGTTTTTGTAAGGTTGTAGGAAATTTGTAGGGTCCATTAGGGTACATCCTTCTCTTTTGGGTGTCTAGTGAAAAGTTTAAGCCTGTCTAGTGACACGTTTAAACAAATCTGTTATAAATGAGTGCATTGTGTTGGGTCCCAACGCAGGTCCTTTTCAGATTCGACACCATTTTCAATGTTAGAATCTATTGACAGATTCAAGAATCTCTGTTATCAATTGACCCATTGTGTTGGGTAACAACTCTAATACGGATACATCTTCATTTTCAGATTCAGCAACACTTTCCATGTCAGAATCTGAAGGCAGGTCCGATTCCGTGTCGGAAGAGATGGCTTCAGTCACCCATAAGGGTTCACCGCTCAGTAAATCTCCAAAAATACGAAATCTGTATCCAGATGGACCACATCCAATAGCCGTTTTATCTCGTTTACATAATTTACGACGACAAAAGGGACATGTATTTTTACCGCTTGTAACCCATTGTTTTAAACAATTGGAATGAAACTTGTGCTGACATTGACTCAGTAGGTACCATTCCGTATCATCGCTACTTAAACAGATAGAGCAATCGTGGCTTGGGCAAGGCTCGCTACTCAGGGAGCTGAAATCGTGGGTTTCGTGTGGGGAAAGCTCGCTACGAGAGAGCTAGAAGCATTGGCTTCGTGTGGGCCAGGCTCGTCATGGAGAGAGCTGGAATCGTTGGGTCTGGAACGTATCATCCTAGTAGGGATCAATAGGCTAGGTAGGAAGCCTTTTGGCAGTTTCCTGCACACTGGTTGAGACTCTAGAATAAAAGTCAATTCGACAACACTGGTATGAATGTGAATACAAATTAAAGCTTGCAAGAATTTGTACTAGGACAATAAAAAAAAAAAAAAAAAAAAAAAAAATTTTTTTTTTTTTTTTTTTTTTTTTTTTTTTTTGATAGAGTAAAAATGTTTGATTTCTTTTAGTCTACTTTCTTGGACAATGTTTCAGTCATTTTCACCCCTCCAAAGAATCTCTTTAGGACTTTCCGTTCTTGCCCATGCCTCTTAAATGTACGCTCTCTTCATCTGCATAGTGTTTCAGTCATTTTCACCCCTCCAAAGAATCTCTTTCCGTTCTTGCCCATGCCTCTTGAATGTACGCTCTCTTCATCTGCATAGTGTTTCAGTCATTTTCACCCCTCCAAAGAATCTCTTTCCGTTCTTGCCCATGCCTCTTGAATGTACGCTCTCTTCATCTGCATAAGTTGTATAAACATCCCCCCAACACTATAGCCGAGAGACCCAGGATCGCCACAGAATAGAGACGGGAACGGTCTTGATCCAGAGCGTTCAGATGGGATTCGGCCACTTTGAGAGCAATCAATTTAATTTCAAACATTTTCACTGGAAACTTTTCATAGATGAAACGTAGATGCAACATAAACAACAAAAGGAGGTAGGATTCCGTGACTAAATTGATCTTTCCCTCGGGTTTCAAAGCATCCAACCAGTGTTGAATGTCAGAGGGGTGGGGTGCGGACAATGCGTCCACATTCTTTTGTATCAGGGAGGTTAACTTGATAGTGAGCCTGATATGGTTGGACAGGAGAATGTAATGAATCCATTGGGAGAGTTTCAAGGGCCGTTGGGAAGGGGGATGTGTTCCAAGGGTAAACGCAGAGGTTCCAATTCTTTGGAAAACTGATTGGCAATATCACTAAACATGGCTTGGTTTTGAGTGTACATGAAAGCTCGGTCACAGGAGAAATGTTTATGAAAAAAAGGGAATGTTGTTTTTTCAATTGACCTAGTAAAGATTCAAAGTCATAATGATGATGTTTACAACACTGCAAAGAAAATGAAAGCTTGAGTTGAAAGCTCAATCTTTTAAACACTATATAAAAAAAAAAAAAAAAAAAAAAAAAAAAAAAAAATTTTTTTTTTTTTTTTTTTTTTTTTTTTTTTTTTTTTTTTTTACTTGACTTGGTAATTGTTTTCAAAAGTTTTTCTTTAATACACTTTTTCTTTGGAAAACATTTCTTGTACTCTGGGATGCAATGAAATGATATCCAGTCATGCTTGCACAACATTAGGTGAGTTTTTTCATGATTCAATACTAATCTTAGAGATTTATCCGTGAAGGGTTCCTTTTTCTCCAACCTCGGGTCCTAACGAGATGGGTTTAACCTTCTTTTCAAGAGTCCCCATGCATCAGATTACAGGGTTCTCGTTTCGTCAAACGTCTCCACAACAAATAGGCTTTGGTGACGGCACAACTCTTTTTATGGCACATTTTGCAAGGATATTTCAATTTATTGGGTTCTGGGTCCACATAGACGTTCATCTCTTCGGGGGCCATTCTTTTCAAAGACAACAACAAGCCCGCCACATACACGTCCATGATTTTACATTCCACGAGCGCGGCCATCACTCGCGTCTCCCATTCAGGCACGAGAGGATATCGAAACCAGAGTGTGTCCATGACGACCACACATTCCGATTCATCCACCGCCAACGCGGCTAGTCCTCCTGGTTGGTGACGAGAGATGAATTGCAAAGGAGTTTTAGCATTGGCCCAAGATGTGGATTCCATGGTATCCATAATCTCTCCACCTTGTTTTCTACGAGATGACAACAGTTTGTTGGTTAGGTGTCAAAGTATGGGTTTCAAACTTTGGGTTTACAATTTCAAACGATGGGTTTCAAACTATGGAATTAAAACGATGCATTTCAAACGATGGAATTAAAACGATGGAATTTCAAATTATGGAATTTCAAACTATGGGTTTACAATTTCAAACTTTGGTTTACATTTCAAACGATGGGTTTCAAACGATGGAATTTAAACGATGGAATTCAAACGATGGGTTTACTATTTCAAACTTTGGGTTTCAAACTATGGGTTTACTATTTCAAATTATGAAATTTCAACTATGGGTTTCCAGGAGCACTTTTCTTGACACATTCTTCTTTGGTCTCCAGGGGTCGCTTCTTTTTCGTCTGCTGTTCACGGCGCCATTCCGCAATCTCCGCCACCTGCTCTTGGACCACGTACCCGTCTCTCGATTCGGGGCGCGTTCCCTCAAAAATACTTTCCAAAAAGGATCGACATTCGTGAGGGGTCTGCACGAGCCCCGAGCGATACAACTGACGGACGGCTCGGACGTGTTTGCCACGCGCCTCTTCGGCCTCGTAGCGAAACAGGTCGATATATTTCTTGGGATCCTCTCCCTGGTAGCCGTCCATGGCAAAGAATTCGTACACTGTTTTGGGATCGCTGATTTTCTGTAAAATGCTCGCCAACTTGATCAGATCCGAGGAGCGCACATTGTCTCGACCCAAAATACGCTCGACGCAATGCTGCTCATCCAACGTGGCCTGTTTGGAACGGAGAGTCCAAATGTGAAGCAAATCCTGGTGGAGATGGGGATCCATCAAATAGGGCGCTTGGCGAGACACTTCCAAGACGTGGGACCAGGGTAGATGGAAGGAGTGAGACACGCGTTTCAAAAGGCGCAGGACGAGCGTCTCAAAGGTCAAATGGGGATTGTCGTGTTGTTCCATCTCTCGTGTAAAGACATTGAGGCAGAGTTGACTGTCCATGATGATACTTGATTCTAGCGGTTGACACTTTGAACGATGTAATATAGTAAAAAAAAAAAAAAAAAAAAAAAATTTTTTTTTTTTTTTTTTTTTTTTTTTTTTTTTTTTTTTTTACATTGTCAGTTGTTTGACAATTATATTTGTAATTTGTATTTTCTGGTTGTAAGCATTCATTCCCAGTTTCATTTTATTTTTTTAATTGTTACATTCTACTTTTTGCAACTCCATGCTGACATAGTCCGTTTCATTGTCCGTGTAACGTCTCCATTTTTTATGCAACACTTGTTTCCCGTGCCAGCTTTTTGACACGCTGGTAGCAATTTGCAGACTCCACCACATGTTGATCCATTTTGGACCTTTTCGTATGGTGAGCAGCAGACGATACAGAAAAAAGATTGTATGCAGCACTAGGAGACTGGCAAACAAACCATACACCACCCAAAATATTTTTCGGTAGACACTATTCAGAGGGAGTAAACAACGAAACCTTCCGGTCGTTTGCCCTCCCCCTGAAAAATAGTCATAGAGGCAGGTTCCCATGTCCGGAAACAACATTGGAATGGCAGACCAGGACCAGCTGGATAAGGACCACACACGATGAAAGAACACATTTAACAGCACTATTTGGCAGAGGAGGTGTGCAGCATACACACATTCCAAGGTCCATAGTTTCCAAAACATGCCATGGCCTTGAGAGGCGGTAATGACCTGAAACACTCGATCGTATTCAGAGGGTTCCACTTTCTGAATAGTCAACTCTTGTACATAGGAATGAAGGGTTTTGGAATACAGTCGAAAGGGTAAATGAAAGGAAAGGGCTTGTAACAACAGCACAATGGAGACCCATTGGTAATAATCATGATACAAAACGGGAAGAATCGGGTTCTCCACGCCTGAAAAATTGGTCAAAGTCCCATTGATGAAACATTTGGTGTCCAAAAACGACTGACTCACTTTGTGACCATCCAGTTGACAGTGGATGTTTTCACCAAAATATTGACGGGAAATGCTGAGGGCAAAACAAAAGAAAATAAGTTGCGAACGTGGATTTGGTTGAAATCAATCAAGAAACTATGACTCTTGGGAGAGACATCACGACTTTTCCATTTCAACAACGTAAGCGGTAACATGGTGAAGAGACTTTCTTGACTCTAGAACGCTCAGACAGGTAAAATTTCTTTAAATGATAAAAAAAAAAAAAAAAAAAAAAAAAAAAATTTTTTTTTTTTTTTTTTTTTTTTTTTTTTTACTTCCAAGGTTTAAATTCCTTTGAGCAAGCAACATCCTAAAGCGCTTAAGGCTTTTGGACAATCAAATAATATATTACACACGCAATTGCATAGCGCACTTAGCTTTTGCGGCAATTCTGACTGGCGAACGTAGACATTATTTCCCAAAACATCTTTTGTAAACAAGAACGGTTCATTATCGTTCGCAAACGCGGCTAATAAATTCCAAGGAATTAATTTATACCCTTTGCGGTTTCGTGCCAAGTAATATTCTCCATTTTCTTTTCTCAATAATAAAGGTTTCCCATCCTTCTGCAAATAATATTCGTTTCCTTTGGCGTCTCGTGGGTATCTTTCCCTACCATCGGACCTTTTGGCAAGGTAAAACCTGCCGTTCGTATCCTGTATGATTACAGATTTTCCATGTTGAAGGGGATACCATTCATTTCCCTGAACATCCCTGGCATAATATTCTTCATTGTGTTTGTTTCTAGCAAAAGGTTTCTCTGAATTTGGGTACAACTGATTACCGTCTTTATCTCTAGCATACCGTTCCGCTCCCGACAAGGGATCCTTGATAAAAGGTTTCTTTCTTTTGGAATAATATTCACTTCCATCTCTACGTCTCGGATAATTTTCTGGCGACATGTCGGTGGACCAGTATTCTTTTTCAATCTTGTCTTTAAACGATTGTCCTGTTCAAAAAACACCCCAACAAGTGATTGATTTGCTCAAAGCTTGGCGCAAAGATCATCCTTTTGCGGACAAGTGTTCAGTGTGCAAGACATGTTTACCCCTCATTCCTTATACCTTGTGCTGTGGCCATTTTTACTACAACAATCAATTTAAAACGTATCCCGTTCAATCGTTTGCCGTACCTACCCCTAAATATGCGTTTGAACTGCCCATTCTGAAACGTTTAAAGGCTCAAGCCCAATTGAAAATGGATCAAGATTTTTTGGTGTTACCGGATCCCATTTTTTGGCAAGTGGTGTCCACCTTGGTGTATGAAAAGATTATGAAGTTTGTGCAAGGGTTACCCATGACGAGTCGGACCCAAACTGTTCAATCTCCCAGTAAAGTGGGTTTATTTTACAAACAAATTTTAGAAACCCCTCTCAATTACGGGAGTTTACAGCGTCGGTCGTGCGGAAAATCCACCTTGATTCGACAAGTAGCATTTGGGAAAAGGTGCATCTTATCCATGAGAGGCATGATTGTGCCGGATGCCAGTTTACGCCCCAATCAAATTCAACTTCCAGCCCACGTGGTGAAAAAATTTAATATCCACAATCAATGGATTATTTTGAATCGGATGCCCTCGTTACAACCCGGAAATTTTATTGCTTTAAAAGTCCATTCACCGGGTTGGGAGTATGATTGTTTTGGCATTCCTTTGGAAGTGGTGCAAGCCATGAACGCTGATTTCGATGGAGATGAATGTAATTTGTATTTGGTACCGAATGCGCTCTCGCAAGCCGAATGCGCGACCATTTTAAATCCAGAATCTCAACTGGGCTGTTTTGTCATGCAAGGACCGAAACTGACTCCGACTCAAGATATGCTGGTGGTGTATTTTGCCAAATTTAACGATATTCATTTTTTGCCTTACAAACAGAGTGATTTAAGCAAAACGTTTCAAGTGTTGTATGATTGTTATGGCTCGCAACAAGCCTTTGAGTACATTGATCAACTGAGGCAATTTTATTTGGAGGTATTGCAAAGACAAATGTGTTTTGCTTTGACTTTGCAAGAAATGCAAAGCTTGTATGAATGGGGACGCGAGTCCTTGGAAGTGTTTCAAGAAAAAGCCGAGAGGAGTAGTGGATGTTTAGTGACCCAAGTGTTGTCGGGAGCCAAAGGGAGTTTTGAGCACTTGTATCAAATGTTTGGATCTATCGGGTATCAGAACGATGTATTTGTAAAACATTCGTTTTGGGAAGGATTAAGAGCCAAAGAAGCCGTAGTGCATGCGAAAACGGCTACCGAGGCCTTGAGTAACGCGTCCAAGATTTGGGAACCGGGATATAGTTATTACAAAATGGTCTACAATTTACAAGGGCTTTATGTGGATTACAAAGGACGTTTAATGGATGGTGAGACGGTGATTGAAAATGATGTATTGAATGTATTTCATTATACAGATGTCATGTCTGTGGAAGGGTTTCAACATCTGTTGGACACGACATTGCGATAAAGAAAGAATGGAATCAAGGAGGCGATTCAATAAACCACTTGTAGCCAGATCCGATATACCAGCAGAGCCATTGGAGCGACGAACGGATATAAAGCCTGAGATGGCAACTTTGGGACAGGTGTTGTTTTCAAATGCAAAAAAATTGTTGATGAATATTTTTGGGATGGTAAGAAAAATATTTTGGTGGTAAAAAAAAAAAAAAAAAAAAAAAAAAAAAAATTTTTTTTTTTTTTTTTTTTTTTTTTTTTACTTAGCTTGACTTTAAATGCTTGACAAGACTTTGCAATTTTTATTTGATTTTACAACTGTTAGCTTGGGACTTCACTTCAAGAGAGTTTTTCAATTGCCTTTTAAACATGGATTATTGTGCTGAAGTCTCATATATTCGTTGTAATAACGGCTACAAATTACCCATGGAAATTGCTTTTGCTCGTGTAGATAACCCACGTAAGGTGTATATCTTACACATGCGTATGCCTCATGATGTGTATTTCACGATTGATGATCTCGTTTGCAATAAAAATCAATGTGAACGCCGTTGCAACACTGCCTTTAATGTCTATGCCAAATGCATCCTGAAAATGAATAAGGAATCTTGGTGGCACACGCTTCAACGTTTTATTCACGACCATATGGGATGGGATGCCCAGTTGGCCGTTCGCTCCCAAAATCAAAAACAATTTTTTAAGAAGGTGGGGGATTCCGAAACGTTTGCATTGTGAACCTACCCGTAAGGAATCCTTTTTACGGATGCATTCACTATCATAATCGACTGGTTTCATTCCCTTGTGCTGCTAAAGCAGCTCGAACCCTGGCTATGCAGTTGAATCGAACACCTCGCGTAGATTCAAAAAAAATGATTCAATGTAAGGAGGATAAACCAATGGATAAAATGGATGACAAAGAACTTTTGGAAGCAATAGATAAACTTTTGGAACAATGTGACGAGTTGATGAATCAATATCCTTCGGAAGCAATAGATACACTTTTGGAACAATGTGACGAGTTGATAGATCAATATCCTCTGGAACCCATGGATAAACCTTTGATGGATAACTTGATGGAAAAGGTAGATAAATGTAATGAGTGTTTGGGGGAACAATGTTTGGAGTCCATGGATAAACCATTAGTGGAAAATACAAAAAATGAATTTTCTGATGAAATAATGAAGCGAGGAAATGAGACAATAAAACTTGAGGGGACAATGGAATGTTGTGAAGAAATGGTGGATAATGATAAAATAATGTTAGGTGAGGTGAAAAATGCCGAAGAAAAGGTTGAGATGGTTTAATTGGAGAACATTTCAATGAAAGAGTGAGGAACTTGATTGGAAACATCAAGAATTGTTCATTAAAAAAAAAAAAAAAAAAAAAAATTTTTTTTTTTTTTTTTTTTTTTCAGATGTTTAAAAGCTGTAGACTTTTCAAGCCAGTTATTATTGCTTGACTAGCCGAAACCTGTTACTGCCAAGTATTTGTGTTGATTAATATCATTTACCTTGCACTCTTGAGATTATTATTGTTGGTCATGGATGATAATCTTATACACGTAGCTCCCGTTCACTTGCAATCTTTTCCTATTCAATTGGAGCTTCCTTATGAAAAGATTCGACATGAAGCCCTGGATCCCTTTGTACGCAATGATGAATCTTGTGGTGTGGATTTGTGCAGTCCCAAATTTTACGCGGTGGATCCTTTGCAACAAGTTAAAATTTATACGGGGCTTATATTTAAATTCAAAGCAGGATGGACTGCTTTCTTAAAAGATAAATCGTCCGTGGTCACGCGAAAGCATCTTGTCGTGGAAGGAGGAGTGATTGACCCCGGATACAGAGGAGAAATTATTGTGGTTATGCGCAACATGTCACAGCAGACGCAATTTATTCAACCCGGAGATTTTGTAGCTCAAATGGTGAACGTGTACACTGGACTCACTCCGAAGCTGATAGCAGTTTCACACATTGAGAATGATACTCGAAGAGGAACACGAGGATTTGGAGGAGATATTGGGCGTGAAAATACCATTTAAAATTTGGGTATAACAATAAATAGTAAAAAAAAAAAAAAAAAAAAAAAAAAAATTTTTTTTTTTTTTTTTTTTTTTTTTTAGTATATTACTCTTTAAAAGTGCCGAGAGATCTTTTCAACATTTCAAAGGTAGCTTGGTGTATACCAAACAAGTGACTGCATAATCGTTTCCATTGATTCAAATACGCCTGGTGAGTTTTGGGAAATAAAACCGGTACCGACCCATAATCTGCTAACCAATCTGCGTGTTCTTTCAGATAATTTTGGCGTTTGACTGGATCCTTGTTGAACCAACTCAACAAATCTGACATTTTTAATTTCGTTTTGAGTAATAAAAACACCAACAACGCCATTTCTTCCGTGTCTTTCAACTTTTCCACACGAGTTTGTATTGTTTTTATTTGTTCGGGTGTAAACACTCGTCCTCTACGTTCCATCTTGATTCCAAATATGCCCTATGCTTTCCCTCAATGGGAATCGGCTCGACGATTGAATGAACAAATCAAGGTGACCCCCCACACCTGTCAATACGTTCTTTTGTTGAATCAAACCAACTGTTTTGATATTGAAAAAGATTTAAGAAAAATTTTGAAAATCAACCATAAACCTCTCGTGTGGTTTATCAACACGTTTCAAAAACATCGCGTGCGTGTGGAATACGCAGTCTTATTTACGCAAAGGGAATTGAGTGTGTTTGGACCCATTGCCCACCAGCAAACTCATGGCATCCTCTCCAAACGATTTGAAACCATCTATGGAGAGTGTCAACCCATCTTTGTCAGTCTCCCCTGGTGTCTTAAAAAATTGTGGGGTGGCCGAAAACCCTTTCCAACCGTTTCCCTTGAAACATTTAGAGACCGAATTACAGACTGATTTAAAGCGTTTATTGCAACAAAAAGTCGTGTATCAATGTTTGGTGGGAGGAAGGGAAGAAACCATCGAACAGCATCGGTGGAAAGTATTGCAACAGGTAGCAGAATGGTTACATATACCCCATGCTCTCAGTACGCATCAGGATGATTGCGTCAAAGATCAGGTGCTACAGCTCTTGTCGAAAGGCATCAAGAGGAAACATTTTAAAAAAATTCCTCAAGACGAATCGGAATGGACCCATTTGTTAAATGTGTGGTTACGACGCAACACCATGAATCAGGATGTTAAAGAACGAGACATTTACCGTTGGTTGGCAGTCGATGGATTTGATGGATTTGAAGCAAAACATTTGAAATTGTATCTGTTGGCGATTTTGGATCAGAAATGTATACGTCAAGAATACAGGCTACACATCAAAGCCGTGCGTGCAATGTATAGATGGTTTGAGTCGCAACCCCAAGTGTCCAGTTTGACTGGAACAGATTCGGGATGTGTTGTTTTTCTGACGCTGTTGCAGTTGTACGTGAATAAATTGGAAATGATGGAGGATGAAATAACTTTACAAGTACATCTTGCCAAGAGATCAGCGGAAGGATTTTTACATAGAAATGCTAATTATTACAAAGACGTTCGAAATGTCACGGAGGCTTTGTTGCAAGAATTGGGCAACATTTATGTACAGGAATGGCAGGGAAAAGATTGGACATCGGTAGCCAACGAACAGCTTGGACGCTTGATGAAGAGTAAGAATTGAAAAAAAAAAAAAAAAATTTTTTTTTTTTTTTTTTTTTTAACGTTTAAATTCTCAAGGTAGCTAGACTTGCATTGTTTGAAACTTTGTATTGAGGCACAATGAGTACACAAGAAATTTTACTCCAGGATGATCCTAATCGATTTGTCACATTTCCCCTTCAACACTTGGATTTATGGCTCATGTATAAAAAGGCTGTTGCTTCTTTCTGGACCGCAGAAGAAGTGGATTTGTCTAGAGATGTGGGAGATTGGGAAAGGTTAACCCTCGATGAACGGCACTTTCTTTCTCATGTTTTGGCCTTTTTTGCCGCCAGTGATGGTATTGTGATTGAAAATTTAGTAGAACGCTTTGCTCGTGAAGTAAAAGTGACTGAAGCTCGTTGCTTTTATGGTTTTCAGATTGCCATTGAAAATATTCATTCAGAAATGTACAGCTTATTGATTGAGACCCTCATTCGAGATCATCAAGAAAAGAATAAATTGTTTAATGCCATTGAAACCCTTTCTTGCGTTAAGAAAAAGGCAGAATGGGCTTTGAATTGGATACAAAATCCATCTTTTGCAAAACGACTGGTGGCATTTGCCGCTGTAGAAGGAATCTTTTTCTCTGGTTCCTTTGCGGCCATTTTTTGGCTAAAGAAACGAGGATTGATGCCTGGATTAACATTTAGCAACGAGTTGATTAGTCGAGATGAAGGGCTACACTGTGATTTTGCCTGTCATTTGTTTAATCATTATGTGACCAATAAACCCTCTAAACATGAAATTGTACAAATTATATCAGATGCCGTCAAGATTGAGCAAGAATTTTTAACAGAGGCATTACCAGTGTCCCTCATTGGCATGAATTGTACATTAATGAAGCAATATATTGAATTTGTAGCCGACAGATTATTGTGGGAATTGGGGTGCGATAAAATGTATAACGTGGAAAACCCTTTTGATTTCATGGAATGTATTAGTTTGGAAGGGAAAACAAACTTTTTTGAAAAACGTGTAGGGGAATATCAGAAATGTGGAGTTATGTTCAACAAAGAAAATCATATGTTCAAACTGGATGAAGATTTTTAAAAAGTTGCAAGAAGTGTAAAAAAAAAAAAAAAAAAAAAAAATTTTTTTTTTTTTTTTTTTTTTAAAGCCATAAGAGAAATAATTTTTTTCAAATCAAGTACATACTCTTTCATCAACATGGTTAAAATACTGGTTGAAATCCAAGCATCTCATGTAGGAATTGGTAAATCCACCTTTGCCAAGGAATTCAATAAACCTTGGGTGGATGATTGTATTCAGCTGGTAGAATCTGATCCCTCGTTCTTTTATGGAGATGTCAACGAATATGGAGAGGGTAATGATCAGTTTAAACACTTGCTTCGATGCTATTTAGTTTTGGAAAACTTTGCTGCTAGTTTGGATAATGTAGCCGCCAATTTGGGAACTGACTGGACTATTATCGCAAGTCGAAGTCCCATTATATCATGTATTCAATTTGCCAGTCAAGATGTAAATTGGAAACCAATGATGAATTACTACAAAAGACGATTGAAACAATTAGGTGTGGATGCTGTCCTGGTTCTGGATTATGGAAATAGTATTCAGAATAATGAGGAAGCAGTGCAAATGGGATTTAAGCGCATGTGGGTTCGCGGAAGAAAATTTGAATGGGAAGCCTTTAATACATATGAACACTACAAGAGTTTCTTTCAACGTGCCGAACAAGTAAAATCAGACATGGTGGAAGCAATGAAAAAGGATGAATTTTTTCATTACAAGGAAGTAGCCTTTGATGGCTTTATGGAAAAAGACTTGGCAAATGCCAAGGAATACATTGCCATGACAAAATTAAAAATTAAATGATAACATAAAAAAAAAAAAAAAAAAAAAAATTTTTTTTTTTTTTTTTTTTTGTAAGAATCTTTTATAAGGTGAGCTCGATTGAAAAATGTTTATTCACAACCAAGCAAGACTACCACAATGCTTTATTTTTGTCGCTACGTGGAATCCATCGTGGAGAAGGCTCATGCCCTTCAAACCATTACTATGGAGCAATATGCTCGCATTTTACAATTTTACGAAGAGGATATTTTTGTTATTGCGGGACAAGAAGGAGTTGATTCTTTACGTTCTTTTATTCCCCATTTGGAACAAACTTGTTATGATTCCAGCAAAGATTTATACTTTATGAAGGTGAAAGAGTGGCCTCACTTAAAATTCATGTGTTTAAAATGTGCTCCTTCCAACCCCTGTATTTGGAAATATTTTACCGAGCAAGACGAGGAGTTGTTCGAGTACCGCATTGATACCTTTTCAATACTTTGCCCATCCTCCATGCTTGCTGGAGACAGTTTTGACTCGTCGGGGCATGGAACGAATTAAATTTTCAAAATATTCCTCGGGTAATTCATGAAACACTTGCAACACATCTTCCCACAACTGATCCCGGTTCCTCACTCCCGTTTGACGCCAGTGAATCTCTAAACGACGGACCAATTCAGCCCATACATTTTCCACTGGATTCATGTCGGGTCCTTTGGGAGGCCAATCGTGCATGACATTTACATTGTGTTCCTGCAACCATAGTGTAGTCTGTCTACTCGTATGAACAGAAGATAAATCTTGCATAAAAATGAGTTCTTTCTCTTCATTCTCTTCACATAATTCAGTTTCTATGGAGGAAAGGATATGGTTAATGTAATAGTCGGTATTCAGGGTGGGTCGTTCAATCCGATGTAGGGTTCGTATTTTCCCCTTCCCTCCAAAGGCCATCCACACACATAGGGTGAATCGGGGACGTCCATAGATGGGATTGGACGAATGTACTAGATATTGTTCATCAAATCGGTCACTGCCCTGAACAGGTCTATAGACTCTCAAAGCTCCCCGACTGGACGATCGAAAAATCTTTTCGTCGGAAAAGACGACCCGATGCCATTCCGAAACGGACCAATGCAATTTAGAATGGGCATAAACATAGCGCATTTGACGATGAAATTGAGTTAAAAAAGGCTTACGGGCCGGCGTACGACATTTTAATCCTTTTTGTTTTAACCGATTTCGGACCGTATCCACGCTACACGCAGGAGTCCATTCCTTTTGTAAATCCACAGCACTTAAAAAAGGATCTTTCCGAGAAGCCTCGTACAAGTTTTGATCCGTGTGGGCATCGGTGACTCGAGGTCGACCCGACTTGGTCGTGGCCGATTCTCCCCGTCGCGTAATCCAATAATGCACGGTAGAGGGGGATAAACCCAACATTTGAGCAATTTTTCGTTCCGATACATGCTCTTCATCATACAAACGATAGATAGCATGACGAAACTCCATGCTTGTTTTTCTTACAACAATCAAGAGACGATGGAAACTACCTGGTTATATTGCCCAAAGTGTCAAATGCGTACCGAAACTCTCAACACAAAAGCAGTGGTATCGAAAAAGAATCAACCCATGATGCAGGGGAATTGTGTAAAATGTCAGACTAAAAAAAGTGGATTTGTGAAAAGAAAACAAGACCATGAATTTTCTGGAACTGATTCGTCCTCACCTATGTCATGATCCCGACCGCATGAGTATTATAGCCTTTGTAAATCAACCCCCTGCCGTCAAATGTGAAACCTGTCACCAGACGCCGATTCCCAATGTATACCATTTTATTCGGGAGGCAGCCAATGTGGATTTGCTGGGGCCTGTCATTTGGCTCAAATGTATCACATCCTGACTGGAGATGAACAGGTGCCCGTTCCTTTTGCTCTGGTTTCTGTGGAAGGTATTTTACCCAAACGTGTGGATGATCAGCCCATTCGTAGGCTGTACGCCAGTGTTAAAATTTTGAAAGCCTTAAACGCTCCTTTTACTCAAAATGCTACGATGGACGCACCCACGGAGGAAATGCAACACTTTTTGACGGATTACATGCATGCCATTACTCACGCCCAACCCCAAGAAGCGCTAAAAGATAGCGAAAAGATGGTGTTGAATCATTTGCTGCAAAACTTGCATCAGGCCATGGAGTCTAAAGAATTTCAAGAGAATAAATTTGACTTTTATTTTCAAAAATTGGTTCCGTATGTAAAAGCCTGTCGAAAGGATTGGACTCCTCTTCCACCGGAAGAGGAAGAATCCAATCTCATAAAGCAGCTGCTGAATCAGTTGCAACGTTCGATGGCGATTCGTAAAATGTTTAGTCGTTATTGTATTCCATTTGATATATTTCATGTATTGGTAGGGTGTTATGCCTGCTGTTCAGATATTGGAATGGTGGCCAATTGGGCTCTGGATTTAATGGCTCGTATCTGTCGAGGTCAATTTTTCTGGAAAGAATATGAATCATGTGCTTTTGTACAGCAAATTTTACGCGGCATCAAATCGGACGTTTCCTACAAGCGAAATACAGATTTGTATTATGTGATGCGTTCGATTCAAAAAGGGGAAGGATCGAGTGTCTATCAGAAAATTTTGCAAAATATGGCCAGTTGGAAAAAATGGTCAAGGAGAAAATTCAGGCTCCGTCGGATCTCGTGGAGATGGTAACGCATCAGCTGTTTCCCAATGTTCTCTTTGACCATCATGCAGATCAATTGGCATTTAATATTGCCATGGGACATGTAGCGTGTAGTATGGATTTGAAAACGGCTCAAGTGAAAAAGGGTTGCCTTTGCAAAAGCTAGACGTTTGTATGGTATTGTGTGTAAATTGGTGAAGCAAGTACAGGCATTCGATGTTCAATATCCCATACCGTGGACTATTGATACATTAAAATTGTTTATGGTGTCTGATGCCAACATTGAAAAGAATC